>OW052183.1:15285634-15581379 GCA_932526625.1 Rhingia campestris
GCTTATTTACGTACCCATTCAACCAAAAATGAGCCTCATCGCTGAACACAATTTTTCGATAAAAAAGCGGATCCTCGGCCAGCTTTCCAAGAGCCCATTCACCAAAAATTCGGCGTTGTGGTAGGTCGGCTGGCTTTAGTTCTTGCACCAGCTGTATCTTAAAAGGCTTTACGCCCAAATCCTTCCGCAAAATTTTCCACGTAGTGCTGTAACAAAGGCCTAACTGCTGGGAACGGCGCCGAATCGACATTTCGCGGTCTTCTGTCACACTAGCTGATACGGCCGCAATATTTTCTTCACTACGCACAGTACGTAAACGTGTTGGTGGTTTAATGTCCAACAAAGTAAATTTGGTGCGAAATTTGGTCACAATCTTCCGAATAGACTGCTCAGAAGGTCGAGAATGCCGATCATAAAATGGAAGCAGCGCGCGATGAACATTTCGAACCGAGCACGAATTTTGATAGTAAAATTCAATAATTTGCAAGCGTTGTTCATTTGTAAGACGATCCATGGTTAAATTGCAAACCAAACTGAAGCTGTTTGACAGTGACACAAGGTACTAAACACACGTCAGCTGTCAAAACCAGTGTTGCCAAAACCAAACCAGCTAAAAAATCACCCGTTATATGCCTTTTGGAGTTTAGTTTCAAATAGCCTCTATAAGAGCTAAATAAAATGTGAGAACTGAATGCTTATATTTAGCTCCCGTGGTTGGTGGAAGGGGGATTTATTGAATATTGTTTTATTTACAGTTAATGCGTGTGGAACTGTCATTGTTTAAAAATTATCTAATCGTGGAAAAATTTGCTCAGCTGTGTTACAAAAATTTTAAATTCTCCAAGAAGTGTGTTTCGGGTGCTTAGATAGACTAATGGTCCAAATAATAACCCTATCCAAATTTTATGCAATTCTAAGGAAAGTAAATATAGCCCGTAAATAGACCGTAATTTATAAATTTGTCACTGTTCTGCAGCTTGTTTGTCGTATGCAACAACTTGTCAGAATGCCGGGTCTAAATAGCCAGCTTTATGGACTCAGATCAAACAATATGGATTGACGTTCAATCACGTAGAAAAACAAATGTTTAGAAGCAGCCAAAAGCCTAGAAGAGGATATTGTTGACGTCCATTGTAAATGGAAAGGGATGGCGACGATCATATTAGCATATGCATTGTTAGAACACTCAACATAGAAAATGCAGCCGTACAACGAGGGTAATCCATAACTGCTACAGAAAAGACATTACTGCCATCCAGAAAATATATTGGCATCAGACCGCCGATTAAAAGGAAAAGCTGCGACATTAACTACGTTCCGTTTTACTGTCGAAGAATCAGTGACTATTCGTATGCGGTATTGCAACAAGTGACAAACTTGAGCAAGAAGAGGTAAACTTCCTATGAGCTCCTTGACAAAACTTAAGAGCGACTGTCAAAGTACCACATTTAAAAACTTGATGAATGATGAATCGGAAAGGCAGGTTCTGTAGCAGTACACAACGCTACTTCTGCAACAGGCTTAGGCTTATTAACTTCGCTATGGAATGAATCGTCATAACAGCCAGAACATAAGGAAATAAAGCGATCCTCATTACAATAAACGGATAACAACATGGAGATAGACAAAAGGAAGCCAGCTTTAATAAATGTCTGAAGATTTTGAGAAGCCATAATATCCTTAGTCCATTTTCGTCTTTCAAAATAAAGACGTACCCTATATACGTCACAGCAATGGCAAAGTACTGTTTAAACATTTAATGTCGAAAGATTATCACAAGAGGCCCTAAATCGATCGGTTAGCATAATCTAATATCAGGACGTTGTCAAGCCAGGACATCGCCCGCAAATGGTATCCTGGGTCTCTCCGGTCACCAGCAAAAAACCAGTGGTTGGACAAAGAATGCCGGTAGGTGTTGCCAGCTATAAATTAGGCCTTCAAACCGATCCTACAGCTTTAGATAAGAGCTATCAAAGAAATTGCCATTAAGCTTTGAAAGCAAAGATGAAGGGAAAATCTACGTTTAAGATAGAATCAGAGAGAACAAGACAGGTGACAATCCAGGAATTATGTTCGGAAGTTTTACCAAACTATAAAATATCATAGTCAGGGATATAAGACCCGAAAAGAACTCTGTCAAGATGGGCAAGGAAGAATGGCAGT
Source organism: Rhingia campestris (assembly GCA_932526625.1). Taxonomy (NCBI): domain Eukaryota; kingdom Metazoa; phylum Arthropoda; class Insecta; order Diptera; family Syrphidae; genus Rhingia; species Rhingia campestris. Next base: position 15,287,798 of record OW052183.1, read on the forward strand.
TTAGTCAAAGTCTATGCTGAGACTAAGAAGAACCTGCGAGCGTGTAATCTCCTGTCAGGCAGATTGAACCACATAATATTGGCGATGATAGTGACAACTACCACTACCACCACTTGATCTAAATGGAGGAAGTGTATGAATATCTAAACAAAAGTTTCACAAGGCTGTCAAAAATGTCAGCCAGATGAAGACTCTGTCTTAAGTGGCGCACTAAGTAGAAACACCAGTGTTGCGGCCCGTACTTATGATTGCCAGCCAAATGAAGGCGAAGTAGGGGTTGATATTAGTTTAAGTGAGGCACGCAGCTGGTCTTCAACTAGAAACGGATGGCATCCAACCTTCACGGGATACCACTTTTTGAAAAGCAATAAATTGAAAAAGTATCTTATAGTTGATGATTTTTATATATGTTGCGGTCATGAAGAAATACACAAGGACACCAACCAATGTCCAAGCTTTTGGACATGATTCAGTCAATTTGAAAAAAAGACCTTCCCGATCTACTTGATATCCAACCTTCCCTATATTTTCAGGCTAGAACCATCATGCGGATGGTTGGAAAGCTATTAGATGGGCATCAATGAAGAAAGGAGCTGCCAACACATGTGGTCTTCCAATCTCTAACTGCGAACCCAGGAGGAGGATGGAAGTGATAGCTTTTGAGTGATATATTTCGGCGGGTAAAGAAATCAACAGTTAAATAGGCATTGCAAACAAGCTTATAGCCCTTAAAAGGAGATCAATTTCAAAGCAGTAAGGTCACAACATTTTGGGTACACACTCCTGTTCAAGAAGCAAATGTAGCGATCCTTAAGTGGAAGAGGACATCACATACCCGCTGTACGAATACCCTCTGACAAGTAACAACCAAAGAATAGTTCTCGCCACTTACTTTTACTAAGATCTACAGAATCTAGCAGACGCCCCTATAACACAGACCATCTGCTTTAGCAAAGCATAGGGCTTCAGTGAGTATCTCTTTCGGATACCTTGAGCACCATACCATAACCCAAATAAAAAAAAATACACATTTTTGGCGCAACACACTCGTTAGTACCCAGGGCCTAACTTTTTCACAATCATTCATGTGTGCGTGTGTACTTCTTGCACGATGGCGGGACCTCCTGTTTTATAACGACTCCGAACGGCTATGTTGAGATAAGCTTTTCTTGACAATTGATACTACTCGGATGATTTGTGAGATCATCACGAGTGGAAGGCAAGTGAAAAATCATTAAGGTGTTGCTACGGCTGGGAATCGAACCCAGACCTTCTGCACGGATCGCAGCCAACTTGAAGTGCGTAACTGAAAGCAGTTAGCTAGCCATCAATCTAGCTGGAGATGCATATTGGTTGACGCAAAGGTTCTTCCCGGAGTGTAGCCCAACTTAAGGTATGTTTATAAGGATGTGTAAATAAGGAGGTATTAAAAAAAGTTGTTAGGGAATCTGGCGGTACACTACCATAGACATCGATGCTAACATAAAAAATTCCCAAGTAGCCCCTCAATGTATCCTCAAGCTAAAAATCCTTTCTTACAAAGCTTATAGCAAAAGCCTTAAATAATTCACCCCCACCCAACATTCCTTTAGGCGTTTATCAAACAATTGTTGTCAATTGGCCACTTTAGATTGCAGTCATTTTCTTGTTCTTCTTCTTTTTTTTTTTGAAAATGTAAAACCCTATACCCTGGCAGAGAAATTCCTCAATACTCGAATCGTCTGCCAGATCTCGAACAAAACTTGACACCTTTTCCAATATCAAATCAAATTCAATTCGATATCATCCCGAGGCTGGAGGCGGCGTCGGTCGGCGGTATCGGTGTCGGCTGCTCCGTCGTGACGGATGGCAATCAACACCTCCCTTCATCGAATCGATGAAATCCGATATCGAGGAACTTTGTCGTTTTCAATTTCTGTTGCACATTCCTGTGTGTACTTCAATGTGCGAGTGTATATACTTCAATTCCACCATATCCACTTGTCAGTTCATACTTGGGAAGGTGAGGTTTAGGTTGAGGTACACTTTCTTTTTTTGCCTTCCAACCCTCCCCATCCTGCCGGTCACGATATCAAAACTTCATCCATATTGAAATAATAATTAAATCGAAGTTTTGAATTATTGATCATGTTTTCATTTCTCAGGGCGGCCTGGTGGTGGAGCTCAGTGTAACCGTATGCTAGAGAGATAGGACTCTAGGGGGGAAGTTTTTAACTTTCAAGTGATTTCATTCCTCTAGTCGGAGGAAAAGTTTTCCCCCGTGCCTGTGTCGTGCTGGGTGTGTCTTGGTTGGTATTTCTGTGGATTTGTCACCACACACATACACTAAGACAGCATGCCTATACCAAGGCAATCAATCGATGCCGATGATAGCGAAAAGTTTCGCTTCGTTTTGATTAAAGTTGAAGGATTTTGTCGACTGGCAAGGAGTGTAAATCACAAAGTTATTGACTTATTGAAATACACAGTGGGGTCGGTTTTTATTTAGCTGTCGACTTGTTTTGACAAAATAAACGCATAATTTATGGCAAACGGGACAAAGTTTTTTTTTTTTTTTTTTTGGCAAATCATCGATAATATTTGGGGATCGTTAATGTTGGCTGACGGTATGGTATCCTTTTGGGTGAGGGGTTCTGTTTTTTTTCGAAGGAGTAGTAGACACGAAGATGATTATGCAGAATTTCCTTTGGAGCATGTCGTGTTAGTTTGATGTGAGCAAATGGGAATTTGATGGTGACCGGCAAAAAATTACTGCCACGTGCCCGGTTCGGTATGGGTCTTGTTAGTCGTAAATTATTGCCCAACGGATAGAGGAGAAAAGCACGAAAGCCATAAAGTATGATTTAAGGAGAATGTCCTCGTCAACAGGGGGTTTTTATCTTTGAATATATTTGTTGAAAGAACGATCATAAATCTTCATTTAAAGTTGATAGTGGGATAATGTTGCTTCGACAGAAGGAAGGGACATTGAAAGCCGCAGTGTGTCTTTGAGGTCGATGTGAGGGTTTTGTAAAAAAATGTTTATGTTTGTCGTCACGTTGGCGTTTCCTTTTTTTTATTGAATAGAGTCACCCAAGAAATGGCGCAGAAACTTTTTTAAAAAAATAAATCGGCGCGCGAGGAGAATACTTACGACCCCTGAAATTGAGATTGTAACCTACACGATAAAAACAGAAGAAAAAGTTTTCTGAGGTCGACTATATGTTGGAACGCAGAAACAAGCCAACAATAGCTTTCTTTGTATATAGCCGAATATCCGGGAAAACATATAAAGCTATATTAGGGCCCCTATAAATGTCTGAAAGACTTGTCTGTTGGAAATCCACAAATACAACGAAGGTGGTACAGTAACGTAGCAAAGGTCTGTAGAGATATTCAACGGATCTCGAAAGTTACGGTTTGATATTCGACAAGCCCATTCACAATAGAACCTTTCGTATGCTACCAAAGTCTGTGGGATCATCCTTACGACCGTCTCAATGTGAAAGGCTTTTTTAACACATCGGAAATATATGACAAAATGATGTTGGATAACAGGTGAGGGAACGCCTATTGCAATGGGAACCAAACCAAAAGTGGAGCTGGAAACTCCAATATGTCTGGGTGCAGTGGCCCATTGGTTACTAAATTTGAATACTAAGCACGGGGTCTCTGGTTCAAGCCCCGAAAGTAACAACACCTACATTTTTTCACTGTCCCACCTCTTGGGAAAGTCTGACAGACATCCACAAGATTAGCACTGTCTCAGGAGAAGCTTCTATAATTTGCCGTTTGGAGTCGGCCTCTAATATAGGAGGACATCTTCTTTGTGAAGGGTGAAGCTACGTTTGAGCCCCTATATGGGCCGTTTAAGTCAGATATTATTAAACCACTTTTAACCTGTTACCCTTAGATCTTTACATGCTTGAATCACGAGCTTTAACTGCTATGAAATTTTTTCAGCTTAACTGTTAGAAAATTGATTTGCCAGGAAACACTTTCATTTTAAACAAACACTAGGCCTCAGGTGTATTTTTAAATTTCAAGCTGTCACACCCTGACTTCCAAAGATTATTCTTCCACATCTTCTACAGCTGAGAGGAGGGAGAAAGCAACGAATTTGAGGCCATAATTATGGTAGGATGGTTCAAAAATCGATGAAGGCATTGGACTGGACATGTTTTCGGGAACAATTTAGCTCAATAGAATATTTAGCCTCCCTGACTACAGTGTTTTCCAGTAGATATATTGGCAGAAGCTAAAAAAAACTAAATTCTGGCGATTTCACGTATGACATCTAAGATTGAACAAAGAGCTGAAGGTTTTTGGCGTTCACCATAAAGTTCCCTGACATATAGGCATACAGTGAAATGAAACTCCTGGTGAACTCACAAGGAGGGGATCTACCACCTGCAGAAACCAAAAACACAAACGATAGTGAAACTCCTACTGAAATGCCGAAGAAAGGATCTGCCACCAGGATTGAACAGACAGACTAATCAGTCAAACCGCAGCTATTTGTAGAGATCAGGAAGCTTACGAATGAGACAGAAAATACTGGATATAACAAAAAAATAGATTTCCTCGTCACTCACCAAGAACCTAACCTAACCAAGAACCAATGATAAAGCAGGAATATGTTTTAAGGATAGTTGGTACAGTCTCGGGACACCACTTATTCAAAAGCCATAATTTGAAAAAAGTATCTTATAGTTGATGACTTTTATATAGGTTGCGGTCATTAAGAAATACACAGGGACACCCACAAATTCCCATGCCACTGGGCAGGATTCAGTCAATTAAAAAAAGGACCTTTCCTATCTATTCCAAATCCACACTTCCCTATATTTTCAGGCCTGAACCATGATGCGGATGGCTAGAAAGCTACTAGATGGACAATGAAAAAGGAGCTGCCAACACATGTGTCCTTTCAATCTCTAACTGCGAACCCAGGAGGAGAAAGGGATAGCTTATGGATCATAAATTATGGTGCGAAAACAAGTCTACAGTCCAATACGCAATGCAAACATGCTTTTAACCCTAAAAAGGAGATCAATTTCAAAGATGCAAAGATGCATTTCAAAGAAAATGCTGCGACCCTTTAGTGGAAGAGGATACCACACACCCGGTGTATCAATGCCTCCCGACAAGTTACATCCAAAGAATAGTTCTCACTTACTTCTATAAAGATTTACAGGATCTAGCAGAGAGCAGGTGGGAAGGGAATGTTGATATTATGAGATACACACAGTCTCACGGCGTAGTGTCGTGTAGTAATCGCCAGAACTTTCTGACGGAAAATCCCATCCAACATCCCAACAATCTAAGGGCACTATGTAGGGTCCGGAGAGGGTCGTTCAGAAAGATTTTTGTGACTTAGTACTTCTATGATGATTTTTGTAGTTTAGTATTTCTAGACGATCACACTTTAATCCATGAGTCAGACCCTGAGTAAGACCACAAAAAGCCAGAGAGTGCTAAGACGGCTGCATACACTAAAAAGTGAATTTTCGACAATACGCAACATTTCAATCACCCGAAACGTGAGCAATCTTTGAATTGCAATTTTTTTTAGGCTTACAACCAAGCCTTGTGGGGTTTATTAAGCGAGATTTATTGCAATATTGCATCTAAAAAAGAAGCTAGAACTTTCCTGGAAAATTCTACCACGATGACGAATAAAATAAGAGCCACAAGATGCTGATTACCAGAGATCATGTTAGATCTACCTAAGCTATTGCTCGAATATGTGAGGTATAGGAATAAGCCATACTTCAGGTAGCTGCGAATACTTCACGGCCATAAGAAGCTGACAGCATGTGCTACGAAGAGATCCTATGATCACTTTCATCAAGCTTTCGCTGATATAGCCTTAAGTAATATTTTGTTTGAAAATATTTCTCAGGTGAATCGAACCTACAACACTCTAGGAGCGACCTATACTATAATAGTATAGGTCGCTTTATTGACTTTGTACTCGAGCTTTTGTAATAATTCAGGTAGCTGGTTTTCTGTCAAGGTTAACCATCAAATTTAAATGAGATTTTCCAGATCTCCAGATCATCAAGATCAAATGAGTGCATGGGAGTAAAGCTGGAATATCAGTAGCGCTATAGATGATCGACGAGTTTAATCAGTAAAGAGTCCTGTCAATACTGTGCCAAAATCAGATTTTGTACTTAGCTATATCTTCGACTATATCCTACGTGAAATGCAAGTGGAATTGATTCCGAAAGTGGAATTTATTCCGTAAGTGGAGTTGATTCCGAAGGTAGAATCGATTCCGATATCCGAAGACTGGCGTAAGTTTGGAACTTCTCCAGGTGAAAGTTCTTTTTTTTCGTGGTCGTGTAACAGAACAAGCAAACAATGAAACGAACATCCAGGAGAAACATTTCTACTAATTTTTAATTTCTAGCAATTCAAAAGCAAGAGCCTCGGGGTGCTGTTTTAGCATTTGAGATTCATCTCGCCAAAGGTGCCTGAGGTACCTTTCAAACACGAAAACGAAAAGGCCTTATTTGTTATTAATGCAATACATATCATTGCCAAAGCAGCCTTTGACCACCCATTTTCTGGCCAATATGTGTGTTCTAGATCTGTATGTTGTAGATATTTTGTTCCAAACATGTATACATTCTTGTAGCAACACTGCCCATCATGATACAAGGCCTAGGTATTTCCCACAACCCTCTATGTATGCAAGTGTACTTATTCCACAATTGCGGGTCCGACAGTTTTATGACTATGAACGGTAGAGTTGAGATCAACTTTTCCTGGCAATTGATAATACTCGAAATGATGCTCGCAGCCAAGAACGAGGCCTACAAGGCTAAGCTACAGGTGAAGACGAGTACTGCCATTGAGCTTTATAAGCACAGAGCAGAGGCTTTTTAGAAAGAAGAAAAAAGAGAAAGAAAAGCGCGCTATTGAAATATCGCAATTGAGAGACCTTCGATACTGAGGATTTGGAAGAACCATTTCTGCAGCATTTTTAAAAGCGATGACGAACAAGCTTCCGCTGTCAGGCGGAACGAACCATTCAATCGAGACAGCGAAAACTAGCAACCGCCCGACCTAAGTGAAGTGAGGATAGCAATATCTAAACTAAAGCTTAATAAGGCTTCCGCCGGAAATGAAGTCTGATTAGCTGTAGAGATGATTTGTTAAGTAACATTCACCAACTCATAAGTCAAATCTGTTCGGATAAAAGTATGCCTGAAGAATGGAACCTCAGCATCGTTTGCCCGATCCACAACACAGTAGACCATCTGAACTGCTCTTACTAAGGCATGTGAATGCCTAAAAGCGTTTACAAACAACCTGATCAGTCCTTATCAGAGTGTTTTTAGGCCAGGAAAGTCCACAACTGACCAAATACTCATACTTCGGCCGATCGTGGAAAAAAAACCGAAAAAGTCCAAATCGATACCCACCACCTATTTATCGATTTCAAAGCCGCATAAGACAGCATTTGTAGAGACAAACTATACAGAGTCATGAATAGTTTTGGTATACCGCCCAAACTCGTCCGTTTGTGTAGGATAACGATGGAGAATTCTCACTGCACCATCAGGGTCGGAAACGACCTCACCGACACAATCGATACTAAAAAAGGATTTAGGCAAGGCGATGCACTGTCATGTCAGTTCATCGATATCAATCTTGAGAGGATTGTGCAAAACTCCCGAGCCAACACCAGAGGTATAAAAATCGGTGCAACTACTAGCATACGCCGACGATATCGACATCATTGGTAGGACTCAACGTGATGTCATAGCCACGCTTGGTAGCATAGAGAAGGAAGCGGAAAAAATGAGTTTAGTTGTAAATGAGGGTAAGGCTGTCAACACGAAAGGATACACAACATCGAGGAATTGAACAAAACGTCATTATTGACAGATATGACTATGAGGTAGTACGGGACATTGTCTACCTCGGCTACGCTATTAACTCTGACAACATCTCGTCAGAAAATAAACGAAGAATCACTCTTGCCAACCCCTGTTTCTTCGGGCTAAGAAGGCAATTTAGTAGTAAAGCCCTCACTCAAACTACTAAGGTGATCCTGTACAACACCCTGATCTTCCCAGTCCGTCTTTAAGGCGCTGATGGCGCATGGATCGTATCAGAAGTGGATGAAGCAATCCTTGGTCAGTTCAAGAGGAAAATTCTTCGAAAAATCTTTGGATCCCGTTTGCGTTGACGGGCTTTTGAGACAACGATTCACCCAAGAACTATAAGAGCTGCACAGCGACATACCTCTAGCCGAAAAATAAACCTCCGCATTTTACGTTTAAGATGGCTAGGATATGTACAGCAAATAGAGACCAACATTCCGGCTCGTAGAGTCTTCGATTCCCAGCCAGACGTCGGACGCAACAGATGACGACCTTGGCTTAAGTGGAGCACACAAGTAGAAACCGAAGTCAACCAACTTGAACTGGAGACAGTTAGCTAAGGACCGGACTAATTGGAAAGCGATGTTTGCAGGTTCATTCCGGACTGTACCGCCACTTAAGTAGGTAAGATTTGTCAGATCATTGGTGAGGAGGACCATAATATAACGTTGGGCACTGTACCTAGAATGTCATCTCACTAATCACTGGCTCACTTAGCCCGCCCTCATTTAATTTATTTTCATCTCAAAATGGCTTCAATAAGTCGACAAAGATTCCAAGAGGACTTAAGAAGTTCCAAGTGGGTTTCACAACTGACGGAGTTCCTGTCTGTTTTTACTTGAGTAACCCTATCTAACTTCCTTCATAGAGGGCCGAAGTAACCGCTTCGTTTGAAGATGCACTGGCGCAGCTTCCACCGTAAAAAAAAGCCCTTCTTGTTCAAATCCCACTTTCAAGGACATTTAAATCTGCACCTCATAAATTCAACACATACCCTATTACTTGCCATTCCTTTCATCAGACATTCTAATACATTTGACAGGATAACCATTGCCATACACCGGGTCGGATCCTACATACACAATTAAAGATTAAAAGACTTCTGTTGCCAGAATGTTTGCCAACGTCCACGCCATAAGAGAAGCTATTTTATAGTTTTGTCTCCCTGAACTGGCGGCCCCCATTCCATTTGCCAGATACGGTCTACTTGCTCCGGATCGGCACTATCATCGATAAGGCTTTTGGGAATATCCTTTCGTACCAAAAAGCGAACATCAAAAAATAGTTGAGAGAATATCATGGCATATTCCCGTTAAATGTAAATGCATATCGAATCTCATACATTACAATTTTTTGACGCTACTACTACACCATTACCTGACTGGTATCCTGGCTGATGGCACTCTTGTGTGCTTCGGTAATATCCTTGCCGATATTCACGATGGACCGATGGATGTAACGAATATGATCATAAATATTCTCTCTGCTTGTTTTGGCTAGAGGTAGTTTTTCCCGGTATTTTTTTTTTTTTGTGATGGAAGAGAAAATATCCTTTTTTAAAAAATAAATGGACTCCAACATAGCACACATGAGTAGGTACATTGTAAACGAAGGATAAACTTTACACATGCAACCACACATATGGGAGAACAACAGCAGTAAGGAATACAACTGAGGCGATATTTGAAACAGAGCCCCCACACAATAAAGGACTCCTGGGCATCATCGTGTGTTTGCACAGGAATATAGTAATTTTGGTGTGTGTGTGTTTTTTTTTTTCGTTTTTTCCTCTTTATATTTATACACGTCTGAATGTCAGTTTGTTTGTAATTTTAGTAAGGATATGAATATTTTTTTTATGTATTTTACCTGAATCCTTGGATTGGTGTATGCCTGAACCATGGTGGTTTGTGAACGTAAATTTACGGAAGCTGTCAGTTTTGATTGGATGAATAGAAGGCGGTTTGGGGGGAGGTCGAAAGGGTAATGTAAGACGAAGACTGAACATCTAACGGTATAAAGGTGGATTAGTTTGACTCGTAGGTGGCAGGCATTCCCCGAGGTAAGTGCTTCAATCAGCCGGGCTATTTACTTGCGAGCACAAGAGGAGATACCCATCTCAGTAATGTCTGTTCAGTGAATAGCGGTAACAAAACTACAAATATGCAAACAGTTGTGTTGCAAATAGGACGAGAGTTGTAGATGGACAAAATATTCAGAGAGAAGCCGTAATCTCGGGATCAGATACAGAGTTGTGGAGCCAAGGATATTTTAGATAATTCACGGTAACATATGCTTTGTTCGTATCACTTAGGGGAATGAGTTTTGGGTCGGTATGCTTTCGTGGGTTATTGGATACAAAATGTGAATGCGGTGGTCCTACTTTAAACCGGAACTTGTTGGCTGAATTATCCGTGAAAACATATTTAGATACGAAATGTTTTATCAGCCGGTTTATGGCTAGCCGACACATGCGGCTAAGGATCTTTCTGAAATTCGTTAACCAATACCGTGCTATATGCAAGCATATTCATATTTGAAAAAAAAAACTCCAGCATACATTACTAGCATACAGTACAAAAGTACCTACCAGTGTATTGTGGTGGTACGATTTGTGCCATCATAATGGTGGCATGTGGTTTAATGACGATAGAGAAGTGTTGAAACCTAATTGTTGGCATACATAACCAGCATACACATGTTCAGCAATGTTTGTATGGTGCAAGTGTTCGAACTAAGTAACGGGTGATTTTTTAAGAGGTTTAGAACTTTTAAAAAAAAAAAAAACACAAAAAATTCGAACAAATAAATGAAATATTTATTTGAATCGATAGTTTGAACCTTGCAATTTAATGTTTAAAGATAATTTCATGCAAATGTTGACCGCGGCTGCGTCTCAGGTAGCCCATCCGCTGAGTCCAATTTTGGCATACTCTTTCACACATATCGGCCGGTATCTCACGAATGAATGCATGGATGTTGGCTTCCAGTGCGGGCTTGTCCCTATAGACATTAGCCTTGACATACCCCCACAAAAAATAATCTAATGGTGTCAAATCGCACGATCTAGGCGGCCAATTCACCGGCCCGAAACGTGAAATTAACTGTTCACCAAACTCGCCTCGCAATTGCGCCATTGTTTCGCGTGCTGTGTGGCATGTGACACCGTCTTGTTGAAACCACATATCATGCAAGTCAAGAACTTCCATTTCGGGCAAAAAAAAGTTTGTTATCATCGCTCGGTAGCGTTCACCATTGACAGTAACGCTGCGATTCGCATCATCTTTGAAGAAATATGGCCCAATAATGCCGCCGGCCCATAAACCGCACCAAACAGTGGCTTTTTCGGGATGCATTGGTAGCTGTTGCAATGCTTCTGGCTGATCTTCACTCCAAATGCGGCAATTTTGCTTATTTACGTACCCATTCAACCAAAAATGAGCCTCATCGCTGAACACAATTTTTCGATAAAAAAGCGGATCCTCGGCCAGCTTTCCAAGAGCCCATTCACCAAAAATTCGGCGTTGTGGTAGGTCGGCTGGCTTTAGTTCTTGCACCAGCTGTATCTTAAAAGGCTTTACGCCCAAATTCTTCCGCAAAATTTTCCACGTAGTGCTGTAACAAAGGCCTAACTGCTGGGAACGGCGCCGAATCGACATTTCGCGGTCTTCTGTCACACTAGCTGATACGGCCGCAATATTTTCTTCACTACGCACAGTACGTAAACGTGTTGGTGGTTTAATGTCCAACAAAGTAAATTTGGTGCGAAATTTGGTCACAATCTTCCGAATAGACTGCTCAGAAGGTCGAGAATGCCGATCATAAAATGGAAGCAGCGCGCGATGAACATTTCGAACCGAGCACGAATTTTGATAGTAAAATTCAATAATTTGCAAGCGTTGTTCATTTGTAAGACGATCCATGGTTAAATTGCAAACCAAACTGAAGCTGTTTGACAGTGACACAAGGTACTAAACACACGTCAGCTGTCAAAACCAGTGTTGCCAAAACCAAACCAGCTAAAAAATCACCCGTTACAAGAACTCTTTCAAACACAAGGAAAAGGAAGATATCACTTGCTACCATAATTATAGATGTCCAGCGCCTCTCTCATCAGCCTTCTCGCTATTCAGGAGACGCAATGTGTAGAGTAAAGGACGTCGCACATACAGTCAAAAAGAAGATTGTTGCATACAGTACAAATTTTTTATGTTTTGTCTCAATATAATTATCCATGTGGCTCATAAACCTATTGAATAAGAAGAATTTGCACTTATTGTTAGCATACATAACCAGCATACACATGTTCAGCAATGCTTGGATGGCGCCAGTGTAAAGGGTGTCCCATAAGTCACGCAAAATTTGAATTTTGCGCCATTCAATAGCACCGTGTTGCCAACGGAAAAAAAAGATAACAGTGTGACAGCTGACAGTTCGGGGTTAGTAAAAATGGAGCGCCACATGAAAGAACAACGCATTTTCATTGTCGAGCAATATTTTGAACAAAATGAAGGTTTGTCAGCTACAGTCCTCAATTTCCGTACAAAATATGGCCATCATAGTGATTTCAAACCATCAACTGTGAAGTGAATAATTAAAAAATTCAGGAAGACTGGATCAATTTGTGATTTGAGAAATTCTGAGTGTCCTGTCACAAGTCGTTCAATAGAAAACATCGAAGCAGTTAGTGAGAGTATTGTTGACAGTCCAGGAACATCGATTCGGCAACGAAGTCAGGAATTGGGCATTTCGGAAGCTCTCTACAGCGAATTCTCACGAAAAACTTTAAACTTCATGCGAACAGGGTTCGTTGAATGGGTTTTGTAACAACAACAACAATTGGAGCATACAATACTAGCATACAGTATTAACAAACTGGTGTAGATTTTGAGTCCACAAAGTTATTCATGGGGCTCAACAACCTATTGAAGATGAATTATTGACATTCAATTGTGGAGCATACATAATCAGCATGCAAATATTATCTAACGTATGAATGACATAAAAATTAATGTTTGGAGATGTTTTCTGTTGATCAGATTTGTGTATTCAATTGAATAATAAGAACGGCGCGGTGGTTAATGCTAAAAGCTGCCATGCAGAAGGTCTGGGTTCTATACTCAGTCCATTTTCAAAAGTCGTTCACTTGTCTCATCTCTAAGAATGATTTGAAAAATCATTCGAGCAGTATCAATTATTTTAAAAAGCACAGACGTTCCAATTCGGCATAGATTTGTAGATCCCGCCATTGCCTTGCACAAAAATTACACAAGCACATGAATGGTTGTGAGAAAAATGTAGGCCCCGGATCCTGCCGAGCCTCTTGCTCTTATATGTATGTACAAGGTGGGCCAAAAGAGATCACCTATTGGAAGATGCAACTTTTTTTTGCAAATGGTTGCCAATGTCAAATCTGTTTTGACATTTGTGGACTAGACAGATGTAGAATACAAGTGAACAAGCCATGGAGCGATACACTCCCCAAGAACGCGGAATAATCGTCTCTATTTTTTTGCGTAACGATTCGTCTGTATTGCTGGCGCAGCGCGAATTCCGTCGCCGATTCCCCGGCCGTCCAACGCCGACTGCGCAAACACTGCACCGTTTGGCCACCAACCATGAAGAGTATGGCATTACACGAGACGTTGCCATCCTCAATCTCGAGGTCTAAGTGGACGATTTTTCGACGAAAATCATAATGAGCGATGAGGCTCATTTCCAACTCAGCGGGTACATGAACAAGCTAAACTATCGCTTCTGGGACACCGAAAATCCACGAGTAATGCACGACGAGCCATTACACCCACTCAGAAATACATCGGGCCATTTTTGAGCGGGTCAAGCGACAACAGTGGACGGTGCGCGCTATGTTAACCGAGGTTTTTCTGCAGCAATTGGACGAATTAAGACTGGAGGACATGCAATAGGACGGAGCAATGGCACACACAGCGCGAGCCATTTAGAAAAAAAATTGAGAGCCAAACAACATCGGGTCACTTCTCTTGGCCTACCTTGTATAAAAAAATTGTTTTTTCTCGAAGATGAATGAGGATGAAAACACTGCATAGCTCCGGTGCCTTTTCAAATCTAGGCGATCTGGGTTAAATGGGGATCGAAAGTCAAAAGCTCGGGTTAGTGGTGAATGATCAATGGAGTGTCACAAAGGACCTTAGTTCAAGTGCTCGAGTTTACCTTGCGAAAGGTAAGCGCTGTCCAGCAATAGTGTTTCTAACGTTGTCACAGGTCAACATCCAGATTTTTAACCGAAGATGAACTAAGGCACCCATGTTTTTGTTGCAGTTCCTGGGTCTTTGACAACAACGAGTGCTGATTTTAGAAAGGCAAATGTTGTGTTCAGCTCAAACGTTTTTAATGCTACAACGTATGCGGTTATTGGTTTTTGCTCAGATCTCAGCTAACTTTTTTGAACAGACAAGGTCTGGTATACATAACTCATTGTTTTCTCATACTTGTTTTTTGAGGAGGTTTTAAGCTTTAACAAACCCCCAAGACTTATATTAACATGATGTGATAGTCTCTGACAAGACGCTAAAAATTCAGAAAGACAAGCTTCAGAGCTAAAATGACGTAGCAGTTGGTCACCTAAAAATATAGTGGCTGGGAATAAAAAGGGCTTTACTGCACAAGGACTGGAACATAGCTAGACCTACAGATCGTTATAAGTATTCATAAAATCAACGAATATTGATACTCCGCAGCATAGAAGGTTTCGTTGTTTACCACTTGCAAGTTAACACTTTTTCTGTTCAGGAATTTGAAAGATTTTTGTCAAGGGACCCTTAACGATAAAACCATAGAGATTAGAGAATAACTTCTACTTTAAGCCTCCATGGGAATGCAGTTTTGGGAATTAAGCTATTGGGAAGCTATACCCGTAAATTTCTTTGTAAAGAAAATTTGGTCTTAGACTGAAGAGTTTTGATTAATCACAGTTTCCATTCAAGCTTCTAAGGCAATAAAGTTTTAAGGAATTTAGAACTTAATATGAGGGATGAAGATCAAAGGATATGATAAATCTTGAAATGAATTGAAGAGCATTGAGCCCCTACCATAAGTCTACCGCATGTCTTATTTGATGGTCCGAAATAGAAGCGGCGACCGTTATTTTGAAGATTGAAAGTCCTGTCATGGATTAACCTTAAGATATAACCCAATACCTAACTGCCTTTTGAAGGCATTGTGTGGTGTAATCAATATTTCAGGCATTATCGATGATCTGTCAATGGACGGATTATCATCTCACATGACATTGATCGTGCTTCACAAATTTGCTTATTAACCGCGTGCTTTTATTGATCAGTACCAGAAAGATCTGCAACTTTCATCCACCCATCTCATCATCTGGATGAGTCAATTTTCGATGATGGAATGAGTATTTATAAGCTGAAGAATGTTTTCGAAGATCATGTGAAAAATGACAGACTTTAGAAGAAGCTAAGCTAGTCTGCTTCATTGGATCAAGACTTTCTCAATAACCATTTAGAGCTCACTCACTAGTTTCAAGGTTTTACCTAAGGCTAAAGGCTGAATTGACAGACAATTTTTTTTAATAAGATACCTAATTTCAGATTTAATTTCTGCCTAAACATGTCAGAAATCCCAGTTTTTATAAGTGACTTTATTTTTGAAAACCCCACCTTTGAGAGGTGAAAAGTACTATGAAGTTGAGGAAACCAAGCATAGTTCGTTGTTTAAAAAAAAAAAAAAAATCGATTCTTAAGATATGACAGAACTATCACCACTAAACTCAGTCAATGTGAGAAACACCAACATTTTGTGTTTAACGCAAATTAATTGAGGTCTATATTTGGATGTTCGATAGCAACTGTCAGAAATCACTAAAAACGTGTAAACCTTTGAAGAGCTAAAAGTGCTGTCATATGACAATAGCTGCATTATATGAAGCATGTGATAACTAATAGAAAAAATAAGGAATCATACTGTTTACCAATATATGTCCCCTTTCCAATTGAGCACTCAACTTGAACTATCACCTGGAATATTAGACAGACTCCGCATTTCCAAAACAAGGAATACTGCACGTGGCGTTATGGTAACTGTTGCATTTTCTAAAGCACATAATGTGTCTTAAAATGTTTAAATATTTTTAAATGTTTATAAAGTTGACTCTTTATAGGAAATGATTATTTCTGTATAGCGTGACTTAGCACTCAATTTGAGCTACCATCTGTAATATGGAAACGCACACCAGAATTAACGTGTGATTTTTTAAGAGTTAAGTTTTTCAGGTTGGCAGCACTGGTTAGTAATGGCGTCCAAACTTCATCTGTCAAAGTGAAAAGTTTTTAGTATATTCTGCCATTTAATCATGAAAAGACTTACAAACGAGCAACGATTGTAAATTATTAAGATTTTTTATCAAAATTCGTGCTCTGTAAAAAATGTGCAAATCCGCTGTTTTATCAAAAAATTGTGTTCAGCGATGAGGCTCATTTTTGGCTCATCGGATACGTAAATATGCAAAACTGTCGCATCTGGAGTGATGAACTGCCACATGCCATACATGGATTATACCGATGCATTTCGAAAAAACGACAGTTTGGTGTGGTTTATGGGCTGGTGGCATCATCGGTCCATTTTTCTTCAAAGACGACCGTGTAAGAACGTTACCGTTAACGGCGAACGATATCGAGCCATGATACGCGACTTTTTTTGCCCCAGTTGGCTTAGTTGAACTTTGTTGACATGTGCTTTAATCAAGACGGTGCCATGCCACACAGCTCGTGAAACAATGGAAATGTTGAAGGATGAATTTGGTGAGCAGCTTATCTCTCAAAATGGCCCTGTGAGTTGGCCGCCAAGATCATGCAATTTAACGCCTCTTGATTATTTCTTGTGGGGTTATGTAAGGTCGTTAGTCTATGTGGACAAGCCGAACACGATTGAAACCTTACAGGATTACATAACACGCGTAATTCGTGGAATACAGGCCAAAATGATCGAAAAAGTGACGCAAAATTGTACCTTCGGAATGGACCATTTGAAACGGAGCCGCGGATAACATTTACATGAAGTTTTATTTAAAGCGTACATGGCAAAGGACTATTTATCGATAACAATAAAAATTTTGAATATTTGATGCAAATTTGAGTGTTTAATCTGATTTAAAAAAAAAACTTCATTTAAAAAATCACCCGTTATATGAATTACCTTGATTAACCTGTGGATTCAACAACACCATTCGACCGACAATGTTAAAATGTAAAACCAAGATAAATAATTTTCAAAAAAAAATTATTGCAAGTTCGCACGCTTTAGAATTGAAACTGTATACGACGGTAGAGCGTTCCCACGCTACGAACCATAGCACAAAGTGGATACGTAGGAAAAGGAAACTAAATCAAAATGAATTTAATCTCAATTTTATCACAGACTGAACCATATAAACACATTCATACTTGTCTATTTTTCGTTACAGTTTTTCGTTTCATAAAATCCAATTCACGCCGTCCCAAAAGAAGTTTTACTTTAATAATTAATTGGCTTCCACTGTCGCCGTATTTCATAGCCCCAGAGTACTTTCTGAAGGAATATCTAAGAATATAGCAACTTATGTGTCATAAAATGCTTTCAGAAATGTTGATTTACAAAATCAGTAAGGAATTTAAATTCGCTGAAATAAGGGTTAAATTATATCAAAAGGGAACTTATTTTCTATGCTTAGACCCAGATGGAAACCCTACCATAGTCGTGTACCATAATATCATACCATATTGCCCCCTTTCATGAAAACTAGGTTATGATCTCTGTAGGGAATCCGTAGAATATAATTATTTGCAATACCTTCCCCCACTGATAGGATATAACGATATACAGATAATTATCACTTTTATCCAAAATTTACATCTAAGATTTCTCCCTTTGCGCGGGTCTTTGGTATTTCAAAGTCAATTAAATTCTAAAAGCATATTTCCGACTAAATCTGTGCAATATCACCGTAACATCTAAAAGCACTTCAGTAACAATGGGAAACGTTTACAAAGGTTTGACAAAAAAATAAAAAGCTGTCAGATGAAACCCCAACAAATCCCAGCACAATTAAATACCGCCCGTTGGGAGTTTACCTGTCAAAAGTATTTTCCAATTTTCTCACATTGTCACAGTAATGACAAATCTGTCTCATCAATGGCAGCACAAATGACAAGTCAACAAATCGAATTATTTATTCAAAGTTGACAATCGAATGGCAAATTAAAAACGAACAAAAGGCGAATAAAATAAATGAAAAAAAAAACAAGCGAATGAAATGAAAGCAATTCGAGAAACCCCACATAACATAAATTTGATTGGAAGTGTCTGTCATCGCAATTAAGTGTCAGTGATGCCAAGGGTATTAAAGTAGCACTTTTTTGACAGTTGTACCTGTGTATTAATAACGAGCTAAAATAATTCAGCAAAACTATGCACTCGATTTGAATCTTCATTTTAATTGCTGAATTTGGAACTTGAGTTCTGAAAAATTCGAATCACAGCACTTCCCTACACTACTTGTATAAGGCTTACGAAGCTGCATAACAATAACATTTGATATGCTGTCAGGAGTACGCATTGACAGTTTAATAGTTCATGTAAGCATGTGTGTAGGAAATCTACTGATTTGTTACAAAATAACGATTTCGTGGTTATACTTGGAGGAAAGATACCAAATAAGCCCGATTCAGCATATTGGTCAAATAATACGAAATGCGATAGCATGAACGCTTTTGTCCTATCTGAAGGCTGTCATCTCCGACTCTCAGCCTGCATGTCATTACCGCTGGGTGCATAGTACCGTAACCGTAAGAAGGGTTTAAAGTATTTTGTCTGTCTAAGCCGTACTTATGGAATGGTGTCATAGCAGCATCCATAGCAAGAAATTCGACGTTGGATGTCTTAGCAAACCTGAGCCTACAGTGAGCCGCCTGAGTATGAAACTCTCCTCTGTGCACTCACCTACCACAGACACCAACAATCAGAGGTGCCAGTATCGCGACATCATCAAGGAGGTAGCCGAAACCACTGTAGGGTACCAGCCACCCCCGAGAAAGAGCCCGTGGTATGATGATGAATGCGTGTTCAAGAAAAAGGTGACAGCAGATGCACATAAGAAAGCGCTGCAGCGCAAAACAAGGGCAGTGAAAGAAGAGTCCCTGCTAAATGTCACATACAAGATCCTATCCAACGTACTGTGTGAACGTCTTAAGCCGTTCTGCGACACTAATCGGCAAATTTTCACGCTGAGGCAAATCCTGGAAAAGACCAACGAATTTCAAGTCGAAACTCACCACCTATTCATCGACTTCAAAGTGGCTTATGATAGCAAACATCATCAGGAGCTCTATATGGCGATGGCCGGATTCGGAATCCCGGCAAAACTGATTCAGTTGTGTCGCGTGACGCTAGAAAACACGCGCTGCAACGTTCAGTTTGGAAGTAGCTTCTCCGAACTATTCCAAACGTGCACCGGATTTCGACAAGGAGACGCGCAATCATGTGACTTCTTCTCGTAATGGAGCAGATAGTGCGCATGGCAGGTGTTAAAACGGAAGACACTATTTTCAACAGGTCCGTCTAGCTGCTGGGCTATGCGGAAGATATTGACATCATCGGTCGCTCCCAACATGCCGTGATAAAAGCGTTCACGGAGCTTGAAGTACAGTCGAAATCCGTTGGCCTTGAAGTAAATGAGGACAAGACTGAGTACAGCTATCAACAAATAAACAAGCATCTGTCCACCGCCTAGGACAAAACGTCACTATTGATAGCAGCAATTTCGAGGTTGTTAACAAGTTCACCTACCTCGGAGTTAACATAAACTCCACGAATGACAGTGGAGATCCGTCGAAGAATTACTCTAGGAAACCGTTGCTACTTCGGTTTGGCGAAACAACTGGGTTCAAAACTCCTAACTCGAAGGACGAAATGTGTGTTCTACAAAACGCTTATCCTGCCAGTTCTGCTTTATAGATCCGAGTACTGGACGATAAGCAAGAAGGGAGAGCTGATACTGGGCTCCTTCGAAAGAAAAATACTTCGTCGGATTTTTGGTCCTGCGCACGAGGAGGGCGAATGGAGGAGATGATACAACCGCGAACTCTATGAGCTCTACCCAGATATGGATGTAGTCCAAAAAGCCAAAACACGTCGACTACATTGGCTCGGCCACATCGAACGAGTTGACAATAATGCTCCAGCTAAGAGGATCTTCGAATCCCAGCCCCCAGGTTCGAGAAGGCAAGGAAGACCGAACCTCCGTTTCAAAGACCAAGCCATCGCAGATGCCAGGGAGCTATATGAAGCTGTACGATGCTACAAAGCAGACATTACTTCCATCCAGGAAATACGATGGGTGAGCTGGGGGAAAATGGGGACGAAAAGCTATGAGACTTACTGCTGTACGTTTTAAAGTGAGGTCTAGAGTGAGGTCTAAATGGTACTAAATGGTACCAAATTATTATATGCTGGCCGTTATAATTGAATCAGACTTATAATGGCTTCGAAGCCACTTTCACCTAACCTATAGATAACAAAGCATGAACTTTAAGCCAGGCATCATCCATAAATGGTTGCTGTATCTTTGGAGCTACTAATTCCGAATTGAATGTGGAATTTCTGGAATAGATTCCAGCCAATAAGAGGCCCCTTTATCCTTTCTTTATGAAAGAAAGCCATTCTCTGAAACTCCCTCAAAAACACGAAACCTACTGCACGCCAAAAACATAACCACGGCACCACTGATCCGCGTGCTATTTCATTTCGATTTCACTTCAAATGCGATTAGTTCAATCTATCCACACAAATCGGTGGACTGCACAAACAAAAAAAAAACAAACAGAAACTCATTCTAATTTTAATTGGATATGTTTGCGTATCTTTTGTATCTTTTCTCTTTCACTGCCGGATCGTATGTTTAAATGAACACGGTTACCTACTTTATTGAATGTTTGACATTTGCCAACACAAAACCGCGCCGCACTAATTTCCCGACCCCTCCTGGAGCACCATATGCCCATCCACTCCGCGTGGCCGGTTGATTGTGACCGACCACACCACTAATAGCCGCAAATAAATTTCCGAAAGTATTTGCGGATTAAAATGTGAATCTGTGAGGAAGCTGCCGCCATTGAATTGTATCCGATTTTTGGCAGAATTTCGTTGGAATTAGTTGGATGGCTTAGATGTGTGCAAGCTTGCAGTGCCGGCCATGTGGCGGTATGCCACCGCCATGCTGATGATTTGGAATTTAAATGCACCACTCGCGCGGAAGGGTAATATTTTGATTTTAATTAAATCTGGTGAGCTTTTGGGGTTAGAAATTAAAAAGAAATGAATTATTTATTAAATGTCGGGGTTTATTGAGTGGAGTGCATTGTGAGACCAGCGTTACAGCGTTCGGCTGTAACCGGATGCTTATTGGGATTTTTAGATCAAATCAGGTGGTATCAAGGATATTGGATGTGCCATTTATGGATTTAGAATAGTAATCGATTAATTACGAGTGCGATTTGTGTATTTACGGGGATTGGCTGGACATAACGCGAGCTTAGATATTCACTCAGCCAAATTGAATTTTAATCTTTTCAAATGAGTCCTTGATCCTTGTGAATTTTAAATTGTTGTGGGGGGCATATGTAATTTGGGGTCCTATTATTGGCTATAAAGATGTTTGTTAGTGAGTGTTAAGAACTCGCAAGCTGGAGAAGGTTGTGAATGGATATATAGGTCAACTTTCGATGAATAGTCAACGTCATTGAGTAAGAATAGCTCCGTCTCATTTTTTTAAACTAATGAAGGAGTAACTGAAGCGTTTGTTGTTGTAGAAGTGGTAAATGAGTGGAAGATGGAGATTTTCTTTGGTGTTCGAGGGTGACTATAGAGTTCGGTACGGTTAGGTCTCCTATCAGTTTTATGGTACGCGTTTTTATCCGATGGTTTTTTTTTAAATGGTGGTGGGGGGCAAATGTAATATTTTGCATTCGATTGGATTTATTTGCTTTAATTGATGAGAATTATCTGAATTTCTGGGTCCTATTATTGACTATAAAGATTTTTGTAAGCGGCTGTTATGAACTCACAGGATGTAGAAGGATTCAAATGGCTTTCGATGAATCATCAACGTCAAGGACTAAGTGTAGATTAGTCTTTTTGTTCACGAGCTTATTAAGAAGGCTGAAAAATATCGGCTGGATATCGTTGGTAACTAAGCAAAAGAAGACCTTTTTGACCGGTTGGAGCTCTTCATGTCAGGAGTTTTAGGTAGGAGTGGTAAGATTCATCAGTCCCAAATTAGAAGACAGGAGTATTAGAGCATTGGGTCAGATATATGCAACTTTGGCAGGCTATAAAAGGCTTCTATACTAACTTAACTTGTTTCAATACTGCGCGGGAATTAATGGAATTGCGGATTGCAAGTGAAGAGAAGTGAAGACCGATGCCTGTTGGCTTAAATATATTAAAATGGTAATGGAGAGGAAAAACAGGGTTTGGTAAAGCATTATGTCTTCTGGTTAAGAAATGAGTGTCTTAATTTTATTACAGGTCCCTGTGTATTGGAAACATCTTTAATCCGGCAGATTACTAGGGGAGAATTTAAAAAACCAATTCCAGATATATAGGCCTATATCAATGTTACCTGTTTTAGAAAAGTCTATGGAGGAAATTTTTGTGAGACGCCTTAATTATTTTATACACAAACATTTAGTTATACAACCAAACCAAAACGGTTTCCAAAAAGGAAATAGCCCTGGAAGACTTTTGGGAGAACACTCAAATTTTGTCACTACTGTCTAAAATAAGACCCACTTTATTAAAGCTTTTAACACTCTTGACCACCGACCACATCGGAGTAAGACCAATGGTTTAGTGTACCCCCTTAAAAGAAGTCTAGAGGCGTTAAATCAAACGACGGGTCCGAAATAACACTTTCATCGAACTGAGATTTCAATAACTCGATTGTTGAATCTGCTGTGTGGCACCGTCTACCCCAATGGCCGAAATCAGACCTAATGCTATTCATTTTATTTATCAACGAGCTTCTGGGTGTGCCTAAAAAATGTACGTCATTCAAATATTCGCAACTGACGTGCGAGGTTTCTGGCGGCAACCAGCAAGAAAACCTTGGTTTGATGAAGAATGCCGACAGTTGCTGACAGCTTAGCATGCCTACAAGGCTAAGCTGCAGCTTAAGACGAGAGCTGCCATTGAGCTCTATAGGCTATGAACAAGGGAAGAACACTGGCTTTTCGGAAAGAAGAAAAAATAGCAAAAAAAAGTCCCCAATCGAGGATACAGAGTGCAACTCCAGGAGTGATGTTTGCAAGTTTTCCAAAGTGTAAATCGTCAAACCCAAGGATACAAGTAGCGAACAGAATCCTGTCGAGATGAACAAGGAAATATCGTAGTTGATACACAGTCGATGTTGAATATATGGAAGACTGCAGACTGCTAAGCGGAGTGACGAACTATATTTAAAAAGCTTGGCTGAAATGACGGCCTTCAGAGCTTTATAAAGCTGATGGAAATGATTTGGTAAGTAACTTTGACCAACTCATAAGCTAAAATTAGTCAAATGAAAGTATGCCTGATGGATGGAACCTCAGCATCTTTTTCCAGATTTATATAAAAGGAGACCCTCTGAACAACATTGGCATAAGTCTCCTCAACATCGCCTACAAGTTCCTATCTGCAGTAATATGTGAACCTGAAACCCGTTTATCAAAAACCAGATCGGCCCTTATTATCGTCGTTTTAGGCCAGGAAAGTTCACAACTGATCAAATCTTCAACTTCGGTAGATCCTGGAAAAAAAAAACCAAATCGATACCCATCACCTATTCATCGATTTCAAAAACGCATTTATTCTCATTCTTGAGAGGATTGTGCAGAACTTACCATTGACAGCTATAATTTAAAGGTAATATGGGACTTTGTCTACCTCGGCTCCGCTATTAACCCTGACAAGAGCATTTCGTCAGAAATTAAACGAAGAATTACTTTTGCCAACCGCTGTTTCTTCGGACTAGAAGGTAATTTAGTAGTAAAGCCCTCACTCACACTACTAAGGTGATCCTGTACAAAATCCTGATCATCCCAGTCCTGATCTACGCCGCCGAAGAATGTACGGTTTTAAAAGCGAATGAAAAAGTCTTTGGCAATTTCGAGAGAAAAATTCTTCGAAAAATCTTCGGGCTGACGGTCTATAGATACAATGATTCAACTGAGAACTATACGAGCTGTACAGCGACATACTCCTATTCAAAATAATCCATCTTGAACGTTTAATATAGCTAACACATGTATAGCGAATGGACAACACTTCTGATCACAGAGTCTTCGAATTCCAACCAGACGTTGGACACAGTAGAGGAAGATTTCGTCTTAAATGTCGCGCACAAGAAGAAACCGACCTCAAACAACTTGAAGTGCTCAATTAAAGACAATTAGCTAAGGACCGGGATAATTGGAGAGGCATGTTGGTTGAGGCCCATGTTCATTTCAGAGTGTAGCGCCACTGAAGTAAGGAAGTCAGTAAAGGCTAAAAGGTGAAGCTTCCATTTGTTTGAAAGAGCCGGTAAGTTCGTCTATACAGTATTCGAATATGCAGATGACATAACTATTGTGGTATGGCACAGATAAGCCCCCGACATCATTAATGCATCGGTAGTAAGATATGGCTTCGAGATGGTGCCATGATCAAAGATTGGTAGTCAACTCAAGCGAAGCATTTACGAACTCGATAAAAACTGCAACCATAATAAACAAAAACGAAGACTATACAACAGAAAACAAAATAGTCAAAAGCATAAAGTACCTGGGAATAATCATAGATAATGATTTCATATGGCACGAACACATAAAACGATTGGGACTATCTCAAGAGATATACTTCCGCCGATACCCAAAAAAAAAAGTTTGCTATTGCTTGCAGAATCCCGACATATGAAATATTGACAAAAGCATCAAAAGCTAACATTGATAATATTTTGAGTCTTTATAGACGACTACTTTAATACTTCTTCAACTTCAACTATAAACAAAAACTAAGCACATTATCGGTACCAAAAATGACCTATATCAAGGCCCCCCTGTAATTTAGACAACACTCAAGCTTTATTCTTTCTATCGAATTCGCACCGACTCGTCTCTATACCCAACCACATTGTGTTAGCTTATACGGATGAACTTTTCATTATTTTTTGTTGTTGGTAGGACACAATGACGTTCTAAATATAATCATGAACTGTGTGCACATAACACTATACACATACTATGGAAATGCTTTGCTTCATGATGGAATATTTCTGGAGATGATTCAATGGGCACTTTAGTTCAGCAGAATGATACTGAAAAGCCGAATTTGAATTTTAAAGTCCACCGCAGAGATAATGGTTTCATAACCGTATAGATGAGAGATAAGCCTCCCGAGTGTACACTTATATCAGTTTGACGGGGAATTTCTTCCTGATGAACTGAAAAACCGAACCTTACACGCTATAATCGTAGGTAATGATGAAGTCATAATGAAGATAGCCTCTTAAAATTTGCTATTGATCGTAAGTTGGCTTGAACTCCACAAACAGGACAGAGATCACTACTTAGATCTCGCTATTACATCCAACTTTACCTAATCGATTTATGAAGCCCTCGTAAGGAAGCTTGAACTCCACAAATGCGATGGAGATTTCCCCTTAGAACTCGCTATTACATGTAATCATACCTAAAGTATTTATGAAGCAAAATTTTGTCCTCATTTCACAATATTTGACAAAAGTACCACTTTTAAAAAAAACATAATAAATTTCAAAAAATCACTCACCATTTCCAGTGAAAAATATCACCGCCAACAGGTATCCGAGTATTCGCATTTTCTGCAACATTGTGTACATCTTGCTGTCCGGTTACTTGAAGTCCTTTCAATTCTGCTTCGTGGTATTTTCCCTCGAGTCTCCTTTTTCGTTTTATTCTCAAAACTTAATTACTCTTCAAAAAAACAATTATTTTCGCAAATATTCCATTAAATCCGTTTGAGAAATCCAAAATAAATAAATTCTTCAAAATAAGACCGATTTTCATCAAGACTGAAAATTTATCACTAACGCCATACCCGTTCAGATCGCGTTTCTAATTTATTTTTCCTTCGAACTTCCAGCACAATGATTAACACAAAATATTTCCGTGCGTTTTCTTTTTTATAAAAAAAAAAAAACTTAATTTGAAAAAATAAATAAAAAAAAATTAATTTCACAAAAGATTTTCAGACGTGCGCTTTTGAATTCGCTCGCGAAATTACTCTCCTCGAAGAATCGTTGAAGAAACAAAAAATCTTTTTGTCAGTTAACTGTTGGTGGCGGCAAACATAGCTAAGGGCGTCCTTGCCGATGTTTCTCATAGTCAAGAGTGCAATGGTTTGGAAGAAATCCTGCAGAATCTAAAAAGAGATAAAACAGAAATTATCTTAATGTTGTAATATTGCTGAGAGCAAAGAGCAAAGTGTGTGGGTTAATATTGAAACAAAATATTTATAAATAAAAAAATATTATATTTCGTCCTTTTTTTGCGCGCTGAAGGTTGAAGGAAGCGTTCCATCCACATGCGGGTGGTGTGGGCGGATGGGAGTATTGTATCCAAGATTTGGTAACATTTTTCATGCGAATAAATGTTGTGCGCCCATGTGTGCCTTCAAACGTATCCTTATGCAGTGGCATGGTGTATCTAAAGGAATTGAGATTATGTCGATGGAATTGCTCTTTAAACAGTTAACTGTTGCGAAAACAAATCAAAAACTAAACGCAGACAAATGCTGCAAAAAAAAAAGTAAAATGTGTGAAGGATGAAGGATGTCGAGAGTTGAGTAATGGCGATGTTTATGTAGCAAGTTACGCTCCAATTTTTCCTTAGATGGAGCGGTATTATGTGAAAGTTGAAAACTGATTTCCTGTACGCAGTGATGATTTCAGTTTTCAGCTTAACTGCATAAACTGAATCGATAGCGAAGGTTACATCAAGCGAGGATGCCATGGAGGCTGTCGGATTTTTTTTTTTTTTGCAATTTAACCTGCGGTTCAATTTGAAAGAGATGAACTTCTATTGAGGCCATCTGAAGGGGTTTGGGGTTACAAAGCAGAGGAGCACAAAGTACGCGGGAAAAGAGAGTCTTTGGAGGGACAGTTCTTTGAAAAGATAAAATAGTAGAGACGAGTTCGAATGAGGCTTTGACAAACTATTTTTTTCAACTTAGATTTTTGTGCAAATTAAGACTTCTCAAGCGACGAAATTGATAAGGTGGTAATACAAAGGGCTCGTTGGTGTACTTTTTAAATTATTTAAAATTGGAATCAATGCTTTGACTTCAAAGTTCCATCAGTTTTAGAAAAGACGTAGAAAATGTAAAAACTAAAAAGTTTATAAAACCTGAATATTAAAAATAAACAATTTCGCTTTATCTTACACAATTGCATACTCTTGGATAAAGCTGAGCGCTTAGTTTTTCTGTTATATGTAATGGATTTTTCAATAAGGATACAATCATTTTGATGGTTGGATATTGTAGAACAAGGGCAGACTCTAATTGGCGGTAACTTGACGCTGCTCAGTCTTTGTAACTTTGACAGAACATTAATTAAACTTGCTAAACCTAGTTGATAGAAATAAAAAAAAAACAGCAACAATGTAAACAGTCTGAGTAGAATGCCTCGCACAGAAAACCGGGCCTGCTGTCCCCAGGTGAACCTACATGAGCTGCTTTGATATACTCGGAAAACCGATCATTTAGGAATCTCAAGGAATAGTCAGGCCCATTGAACAAAGATGGTGGCAGATGAAACGAAAGGCCATCGGCAGCGGTCAATCCCGTAGTGGATACTGATGGGGTATCTAATACATTGGAACTGGCCCTCTAGGTTGGGGTGCTTTGGGTGAACTACCCACCCATGGAAAAAACGATTGTTACGAACCCGCTAATAGCCTCGGAAAGGATTGATTTTATTGTTGGGAGACCATGTTCGACAAAAAAAGGATAACGACGTTAGTACCTGCACCTGGAATGTGAGAACATTAAACAGGAGAGGTGCAGGCGAACAACTAGCGGAAGCCCTTAACTGCTACAGAGCAGACATTACTGCCATCCCGGAAATACGATAGGAAGGATAGGGCAAAAAGAAGATGAAAAAGGACCGTGTTATAGTGAGCAGAAACAGCGCCAATATAAGCATTATATTCGCTCACGCCCCGGTGAAGAAAAAAATGATATTACTTAAGACTGCTTCTACGAACTCCTTGAAAAAAAAACCCATGAACGATTACCGAAGTACGATGGTAGGAAGAGAAGACATCTTCAGTAGTATTGTTGGAAAGCATAGCCTACATGACAACACGTCTGGTAATGGACTTCGCTACGGAACGAAATGCCACTATAGCCAGCACATGGTTTCCTCACCTCGATATCCATAAGGGGACATGGCGGTCTCCAGATCAACGAACGGTCAACCAAATTGATCACATTGCGATAGATAAGAGGCACGCATCCAGTATTTTGGATGTCCGAACATTCCGAGGAGCTAACATCGACTCGGATCACTACCTTGTAGCAGCCAAGGTAAGAATGCGGATATCCACCACGCCACAACAATCCAGAAATACTGTGAAAAAATATAATCACCGAAGACTGCAATCGCAAGAGACCGCCAAGGCCTTCAAGCAACGCGTATCCCTTTACCTCTCGATTCACACCACACCACCAGCATCTAATGTCGAAGAACAATGGCAACGATGCCAAGAAGCCATTAGATCAGCCGCAACTGATGTGCTAGGTTTATCGCGGCCACCAGCAGGAAACCCCAGGTTTGACGAGGAATGCCGATAGATGCTCGCACCCATTAAAGAGGCATACAAAGCTAAGCTGCAGCTGAAGACGAGAGCTGCCATTGAGCTCTCTAGGCAAAGAAGAAGTGAACCATACCGGCTTTTCAGAACGAAGAAAAAAGGGCAAAAAATAGCGCGTGATCAATTATATGGAGAGGTGCCACTTCAGGAACGATATTCGCAAGTTTTGCCGAAGTGTAAAATGTCAAAGCCAAGGGTACAAGGCTCAATCAGAATCCTGTCGAGATGAACAAGGAAATATCGTAGTTGGAACACAGTCGATGCTGATGGTATGGAAGAACCACTTCGGCAGACTGTTAAACGCCGATGACGAACAACATTCCGCTGTCAGGCAGAACGAACCTTTTAGTATTGACGACGACAGCGAAAACTTCCAACCACACGACCTAAGTGTGGTCCGAATAACAATATCTAAACTCAAGCTTTACAAGGCTGAAATGACGACCTTCCCGTCAAATCTGGTCGAATGAAAGTATGCCTGAAGAATGGAACCTCAGCAACTTTTGCCCGATCCACAAAAAAGGAGACCCTCTGAACCGCGCCAACTACAGAGGCATAAGTCTCCTCAACATCGCCTACAAGATCCCATCTGCCGTAATATGTGAACGCCTGAAACCGTTTACCAACAACCTGAGCGACCCATATTAGTGTGGTTTTAGGCAAAGTCCACAACCGATCAATTCTTCACACTTCGCCCCTGGAAAGAACCCAAGAAGTCCAAAACGATACCCACTCAGCTTTGGACATCTAAGATGGCTAGGATATGTAGAACGAATGGACACCAATACTGAGGCTCGTAGAGCCTTAGATTCCCAGCCAGACGTTTGACGCAGTAGAGGAAGACCTCGCCCTAAGTGGCGCGCACAAGTATAAACCGACCTCAACCAACTTCGAGTGCACAACTGGAGGCAGAAAGCTAAGGACCGGGCTAATTGGAGAGGCATGGTGGTGGAGGCCCAGGTTCATTCCAGACTGTAGTAAGTATGTAACTCCGTAAACCTCCGGGATATGCCAGAAGTTTGTTCGTTGAAGGCTTTCTTTGTAGGTTCTGTTGTTTGGTTGGCCATGTTTCGCTGGTTAATGGAAACTTATATATGTTGGATCTGCCCTCCATATTTTAAACGCTTTTTTTTAACTGCTACTACTTGCTCGTATATAGCTTATTGAACCATGTTTTGTTGGAACCTGATATTTTTATAGAGTGACGAACGAATAGTTCCATACCCAGAGAATGATATCTGTAACTGCCTTTGCGCAAGTATTGACATCACTTTGCCTAAAAAAAAGTGGTTCCCAAGAAAGAGAACCGTAAAATGTTGAAATAGTGTGACAGGTTTATCGTCATTTGGGTAGCAGGCAGCTTATGAATTTTGAGATTCCCTGGAAGACAAGGTTAAGCTAAATGATATGATAAACGATAATCGTTGACGATAGTGAAGGAAACTTCCTGGGTACGTAACGTGTTATTTGTATATATGTGCACAGACCCAACAAAACAATTATATTATATACCTAGAAAGTCTCCTACACTATCGTAAACGATAATCGTTTTAAAAATTACGGAGTGAGTACCCAGGATACTCTCTCTGGTATGCTAGGTCAGATCTTGTATATGCCTTAATCAGAGACGTGAATGCAGTTCATAGCCATGGCAACGAAGATAAGTTTGTTTAGTAGGCGTAGGTAGGTAGCACTGATGTGCCTTTTTGTTACCACGAGATGTCGCTAAGGTCGTCGAAGAGTGGTTGGTCTAATACACGCAATCTGGCTCTTGCTAGTGCCGGACATTATAGATGAAATGGGGGAGGGTTCATCTCTCATTTGCGTTTCCGCAACTGCGGCATTGGGGGTTGTATGGGATCCATAGTTTGGCCGCATGGTCTCCAATAAGCCAGTGTTCCGCGACTATCGCCGTAATTCTTGCGATATCTGTGCAGGTTCTATTAAGTAGGTCGTTTGTTCTGTTCTTATCGTAGGTAGGACACATCTTCCTCGATAAGGCGAATTTGTTAACCTGCTTCATTTGGAGTCGGCCTTTCTCAGAAAGTATGAGTGGGTTTGTCCCTTAACCGCACCTAGCCGGGATATAGACCACTGTCGCAAGTGAACCGTGTAGAGCTCAGCCTTGTCTGGCCAGCTTGTCTGCACGCTCGTTTCCTTCAATGCCACTGTGCCCTGGGACAAAGAGAAGTGTGGCCCTGAAGCGTTCACTCAGACAGGCAAGATCGTTCTGGTATTCCTGTACCAGCTTGGAGGATATGGTAGCCGAGTTGAGGACCTTAATCGCATCTTGAGCTATCTCTGAGGATAGCAATAGTTTGCTTTTGCAAGCAACTCCAGAGGCAAGAGATGCAATAACACAGTCAGGGCATCCGCTGGCGCCGACCTCAGTGCACCTGTGATATATACGATACTAGCTGTTCTTTACAGCCATTTTAGTTTTGTGAGGTTGTATCCTTTACTCAACGCGTGGTACCATACTAGTGAGCCATTTGTGAGAATTAGACGTACTATAGCTGTGTACATCCACAAGGTCTAATTTGGTTGAAGTCCTCACTTCTTTCCAAAGTTTTTGCTATGTAGGCGTAGTTGAGTTAACTTGTGTTTCTGTTAGTGTTGGGTTTAAGGGGATTGATCCCCTCCGGAGGTCCAAATGCGGACTAAAGCACTGAAGCACTGACGACTGATAAGTCATCATGCACTACCCAAACCCGCCGGAGATTAATCCTTAGAACTTGCTATTACATGGGTCTGGCCTAAGGAACGCTTTTTGTAGCCTGATTCCACATTCCTTAAATCACGAACGGGAACCACCTTTCCCTGAAACGAATATTTCACCCGCTTAAAGCCTCCTTGATTGACATCGAATTGTACTCACTTCCATTTGGAGGTAAATGGATGTTGTCTAACCTGCGAAAAACCACCCTATAGAACACAACTAGTCCTAGTAGTACCTAATCCCCTTTAAAGCTCAATCCGTTTCACCCTCACACCCAGTCTTCGAGTATTATCCACGGTGCAAAGCAAACATTCCTAGGAATTGTTGGTAAGCAGTCTTACTTTTGCTTGCTCTCTTCTAGGCCAAGGCAAAAAGGTGAACCATCGTCGCTACCCAGACATCGCTACGCCTTGGTCTTCAGTATCCCCTACACGTCTTGTGGTGATGTGAAACCATTGTTTACATAAAAAATAAATGTTGGAAATTTTTATTCCATGTCAGAAAGCTTCCTTTTTAGTTTGGTAGGCTCCTTGAGGGTAGCAAGGGTTTTCCGGTGGTTCTGACACAGGCTGGTGGGGGTCACCACAAGTAGAAATAAACCTTCGCATACCGTGTAGAGGGTGTGTAATGAGGTAGGTGTAGTGGCTCTTTGTGGTTACGGCGTTCGCATGCTTTTAGTCCTTTTTCACATGCCTGTGGGTGAAAATTCTTAATTCTGTTGTTTTATTTTTCAACTTAACCTCTCGTGTAAGGCTTGAGTGGTGAATGTTTGGCGCGTTAGCCTTTAAATTTTTGCCGCAATCGCTGGGTTGTTTGTGTTGTGTTGACATCTTGTACATCAAGATTAAGTGACGGGTTTTATGATTTTGTTTTGCTTTTCCTTTTTTTTTTAGGGGTGGGAGGCGGCTGGAAAATATGTTTTGCATAATTTTTATGACTTTGTTTGCTGTCCATTAAGGCTGAGTTGATGTAATGCCAAGTTTTGATAGGACTTGAACACCATTTTCTTGGGGTTAACGGTATGTTTTGTTTGCGTTTTCTTTTTTTTTTCATTTTTTGTTGTGCGAAGGATGTAAAGATGGATTGAGATATATTGTGGAATGTTCATTTTGTATTCATGTCCCGTGTCGTAATTTAATTGATGACCAGGGACTCTTGAGAATGGAACGTTTAAGTTATTTGACTTTGTTTCGAGGGTAATAAAATAAATCTTTTTGCATTACGGTTTTAATGGTCACGCGATGGAGGAGGGGGTTGTTTTAAAATACAACTTGAGGTAGGGGTGCGTGTTTTGAAAGAGTAGATCTGCTTTACTTCTGTGAAGGAATTAGAGCACTTGCGTGCGCCGTCTTTTCGCAAATTAAGCTACTTGTACAAGACGAAGGTTTATAATAATTCCAGGACTCTGAAGAAAGTAACAGGTGGGTTTCTTCGCCTTCAGAATGCGTATGTACTAGCGAA
Organism: Rhingia campestris; assembly: GCA_932526625.1. NCBI lineage: Eukaryota > Metazoa > Arthropoda > Insecta > Diptera > Syrphidae > Rhingia > Rhingia campestris. The sequence goes on from OW052183.1 coordinate 15,320,758, forward strand.
ATGGTTCTGAAATTTCGAAAGTCATATCAGGAGAATGCAACTTTTTGTGTCTCAGAACGAGACCTACCTGGTGGTAGCAGTAGCCCAACAACTTAAGGCCTTTTTTTCGAATGTTTTGAAATTTTTAACAATAAGGCTTAAAGTGATGGAATTTTAAGAGCTGAATTGTTAAAAATGTGCAAACAAGGCAATACAGGTCTACATTACATGAGGGAGATAAAAGATAAAAAATAATTTACCTCCTTATATAATAGGACAAACGATCAAACGATTGATAGTTGGGAGTATCAGCATCTGTCCTATTATTGTCAGACAATGTTCCACCGATTGTCAACGGTCCCCTTTATTAAGTTGTTAAAAATGCTATAGAGGTGCGATTCTTATTTATGACGAAATAACGAAATAAATTCACCATTCTATGTCCTTCCTTTTTGAAAACTGACGACAACTGTGGGGTAAACAGTTGAAGCTTGGCTGTATATCCTAATCAAGCTGCTTTGACACATTCCTTCAGTAAGACTTGGAGGTATTTTAAGTATTACAAAGCCCATTGTATCTCTACAGACTTCAATGCCGAATTTGACACTAACATAGCGCCACAAAAATTAGAACTGAGCCGTGTTGAGTATTTTGCTACAAGCTTAAGACGGTATAATCTGAAAAAAATATTCACATAAAACATCCCAAATCCTCGGAAAGACCAGATTTTTTTGTACATGACCACACTAAACGAAATCACGAGGTCGTATCTGCACCTACAATGTTTGAATAATCCTCGGAAAAGGTGCAGCTGACCACTTTCAAAAACCCTATGAATCTCTAATGAAGACATTACAGGCATCCAGAAAATACCATAGCATGAGCCGGGTCAAAAACGAAATTAAGGGCTATGATATTCACTAAGGTGCGTATAACATAGTGACCAGAACCAGCAGTTTGTATGCTTGGTATCAAGACACCGGGACCCGATGGCATCTTAAAAAAAGGCTTTGAAAGCACGAATTCAATGCAGACTGGAAATGTCTATAAGAACATTGGAAGAATGACTAGAGAAGGGGGTTTTCTCAAAACATTGGTACGGTAAACGAAACATCTGAACTATTCTACATCATATCGCTCAATATGACTACCAGACTCAGTGGGAGAAATACTTGGATCAACACGATTGGATTATTTTTACATAGAAATGAAGAATGATCCACCAGGTTTTGCCGTCATAAAGGCGTTAGTTGACACTACATTAAGGGAAGAAGGCAGTGGGGACCAAAGACAACGTCTTCAACGGAGTAAATTGGATTTATGAGATCACTAGCCAGCTGGATACACCGTCTTTCTATATAACAAATAGGAACCTGAGGTATGAAACAATTGACGAAGTAGAACACTCATCCATTTTCGTCGGAGGTCCAATAAGAATCCGACAAGGATTTTTGTTGCAACAGACTAGTTACCACCCAGGACCAAGCTTTTTATCTCTTACAAGATGTTGGGAAATTTGAGGTCTGCTTCGGCTCCGTTATTAACTATGGCAATGACATATCTTCAGAAATAACACGGAAGCTAACTCTGCCAATCACTTTTTCTACGGGCTAAGAATTTATAATTTTTGAGGCCCTTACTCCTACTAGTCAGACGATCATACATAACACTTATCACCAAAGTCGTGCTCGACAGCCGTATCAAAAGTAGATGAAGAAATCCTTGGTCGTTTTGAACGGAAAATTCTTTGGAAAATCTTCGGTTCCGTTTGCGCTACGGGCTATGGAGAAGAAGACTAAACCAAGAACTATACGAGTTGTACAACGATATACCCCAAGTCGACAAATTTCCGAATTGAAAGTTTGAAAGGGCTAGGACATGTAGAGCGAATGTACACCAATACCTTGGCTTGCAGAGTCTTCGATTCCCAGCCAGACTTTGGAGTACAAGAAGACCTCTCCAGAAGTGGCGCTCACACGTAGAAAACGACCTCAACCATCTTGAAGTGCGCCACTGGAGGCAGTAGAGGCATGTTATTCGAGGCCCAGGTTCATTCCGGACTATAGATTCACTTTAGTAAAGAAATGTCTACGACCGAATCGAACCCAGACATTCTGCGTGGCAGTTCATGGCATAAACCGTCCTGCTACTGTGGCCTAAGGATGATCATGGATAATAAAGTCCTACGACTGGTTTTGCCACAAAAAATTCAAATAAGTGGACTTGTCTCCTTGTTACAATTGTAAAGCATCAGCAAAGCACATGTTGCTGGTCTAGAATTTGCGGACCAAAAAACATGGGCAGCCTTAATGAAAAGTCGAAAAGCTGTATGCTTCGTAAAAATAAGGCTAACTAACTGACAAGATCGGAAGAAGCACTAAAAAACCTATTGACGTTTGGTAACAGTTCAAAATAGACCAGGGCTCCTCGAGCAGAAAGGTGTCACTACAGTCCTGCACTGACAAGCATTAAAACTTACGTATCCTAGAAAGATGTTCATATAAGGAGTAGTCACCCAATTCCTCGTTTTGAGCAAATGCACAACCGGTGAAGAAAACGGGAACAAAGTGATTGTCAATCTACAGACTCTGCGAACCAGGGAACATCAGCATATTTCGAAAGAACCTTCTTGATATCATTCCATTGATAACCTCACTTACGAGGGCCTAAGACTCTAGAAGAACTTCAAGACAATTGGGAAGTGTAGGAAGGGTGTTATTGTTGCATTTGCCTCTCAGATATAAGACGGAAATCGGAAAAGTCAGAAATTCAAGGCCTATATTTACAAGCTGCTGATCATATAGAAGCTCCATTCCCAGTCATTCTCTACGGTGACGCAGGATGGACGGTATAAAAAGCGGATGATGAAATAGTAGGTCGGAAAATATTCGGTCATATATCTGACGAAGATGACTAATCTAATTAGCCTTAGAGCTACAACAATAATCCGGCTCACAGAGTCTTCGATTCTCAGCCAGACGTCGAACAAAAGGTGTTGCACTTCTCGTGGCAATAGTCTTTGCAAACGTCGTTTGAATTCATATTCACTTTGGCAGTGTGGTCACAAACCATATTTTTCGTATTTCCTAGTTCCCTTTAGCACTTGTACTTGTCATTAGAAGGATCTGGAGCACGCACAAACCTACGTTTGCTATTTTCGTTTACTGTCAAATTCTATGGAATTAAGGATCACTTGCATGAACGCAAATTGAAATCCAGTGGTATGGTTGTTCCTGCAAGTGGCTTTTAGTTTTTGCAAATAATTTCGGTCAAATGGCTGGGCTTTATGAACCGCATTCTACAGCCTGATTTTGCCCCATTATTCTAGCATAGTTTATTTCGACAGTAATGCACATAATGAACTGTGGAATGCCCAAGGACATGGGATCGAGAATGAATTGTAAGCTTCCCACTCTGACCTTGTTTTTTTTTCGGTATAAAAAAGGTACAAGTCTCCTCTTCGTCAACTAGTACCTTGGAATATTGAGGGTTTGTAACCCTCCACAGTTGTGGAATCCCTAAGAAAAAGGGGATAGACGAAGAGTTGTAATCTTCCAACACTGAATGATTTTTTCCGGTATAGAGAAGGTAGAAGCCTCCAATTCGTCAACTAGGACCTTGGAATGTTGAGGGTTACAACTGTAGACTCCCTTAAAAGAAGGGATCCACGAAGAATTGTAAGCTTCCAACTCTGAACGATTTTTCCGTCGTCCAGGTCGTCAACTATTACATTTAAGCGTTGAGGGTTACAACTGATTATGACTAGGAAATGGAATCGAAGAAGAATTGTAAGTATACAACTCGAACGATTTTTCCGGTATAAAAAAAAGAGGAAAAGTCATCAGCATTGGAGTTTTGAATTACTAGCTCAAGATCTCTTGAGGTTTTATTCAGCAATTTGCTCCTCAATTGTTTCAAAAATCAGCGATTGACAAGATGTCCTCTTAGTTCGCATATAGGTTTCAAGTTTTTGTCTACTTCATTGCGTTGTAACCCTGTTTGTAAAATTCTTAGACGTAAGTTACGAAAACTCTATCGAAGAGTTGATTTTGTAAGCTTTCAACACTGAACTATTTTTTCCGGTATAAAATAGGTAGAAGCCTCACCATCGGAGTTTCAGGTTTAACTCAAGATCTCTTGAGATTTTATTGAGCAATTTGCCTCTTAATTGTCCCAAAAATCAGCGATTGACAAGATGTCCTTTTAGTTCGTCTATAGTTGTCAAATTTGTGTCTGATCCGTGGCCTTGTAACCCTGTTTGTAAAATCTTTAGATGTAAGTAACGAATTCTCCGTCGAAGGGTTGATTTTGTAAGCTTCCAGCTCTAAACGATTTTTTCCGGTTGAAAAAAATTTAAAAGCCTCACCATCATCACAATCGGACTATGGTGTGTTGAAAGACTAACTCAAGATCTCCTGATGTTTTACTCAATAATTTGCTTCTCAATTTTCCTAAAAATCAGCGATTGACAAGAGGTCCTTTTAGTTCACCTACAGGTGTCAAGTTTTGTCTGCTTCGTTATCTTCTAACCCATTTTCTCGAATTCTTTGAGGTATTCACAGCATTTATTGTCGAAGAGCGAATTCACTGTGATAACCATTCTAAAGGTGTTTTTGAAAGTGTTGCACCTGACTTTTTCAAACAATTTAGGGGTAAGCAAAAGGCTGTTACATGCTATTACCGCTTTCGTCATTTTCTTAAAATATTATCGCAATACTTTGTGGCATGGTAGGTATCCGCAATCCTGAATCTTGATTCCTGAAAATGTGCATTTCATGTCCCTTTATGAGGGTAGACAAGTCTGACGATAGATTGCCTGTATCCCCTTTCCATATAAATTTTACCAATGCTCACCATATAAAGGTCGTATACCATTAGTTATTCGTAGGTTTTATAGAAGAGATCCTAAAAAGTGTGGAGGATCATCAAGCTGAAGATTAACATTGGTCGGTATGACTGCGCGGTCATCTTCAAATCATACTCAGGGCTATTACCAATAAATTTTCCTGGGAAACTTTTCCCATTCAGCCATCTAATTAATATTGCTGACAAGGGGAAAAAATCGTCGGAAATTGTTCACGATAACTCTGTAACTTTCTAAACGATAATCGTTGACGATAGTTTATATTGTGCACATGTAAACAAATTACACGGTACGTACCCAAAAAGTACCCTTCCCCTATCGTCAACGACTATCGTTTTGAAAGTTACGGAATGAGTACCCTGACTATTGCTTGCTTAGTTGTAGCACTTGCCAAATCGTTAACGGTAAAGCATAACCCGGTTGTCCAAATTTTTTTGAGCGACTCACCTCCTTACACATTTCGATTCCAGTGTCTTCTGGTATAAAACCACTTAAGGCTCGAGTGTACCATAGCTGAGGCTTAAGTTGCTATAAAACAGGGAAATTATTCCTAATTTTCAAAACGATAATCGTTGACGATAGTGTAAGAGACTTCCAAGGTATATCGCGTTTAATTTTTATATTGTGAATGTGCAGTGCACAGGTATGCAAACTACATGCTACATACCCAGAAAGTCTCCTTCACTATCGTCAACGATTATCGTTTTGAAAGTAACGAAATGAGTACCAAGAAATCACCAGTTGTGGATCCATATGTTTCACATGTCAATCCGCGAACAGTATTTTTGGTCTTCTTGCGTTGAAGTCAATATAAAAATCTGACTTTTCGAAGCTTGCTGTCCGGAGGATATTTAAGATAATGAGTCTAATTTTGGAAACACTGCTCCATTGTACCCAGAACATTGAGAAAGTGAAATACTTGTCAACTTCGAAGACATCAATACTATTTAACCCAACAAATGTCACCCCATTCTGTTAAATCTGCACCCACCAATTTACCAAAGAGTTCACAAACCTCTATATCCCAATCTTGTCCCATTACTCATGCAATTATACGATTTGCCAAATGTCCCTTGGTTCAACAAAACTGAAGAGTACTTTCCAGCCCCAAAAAATGAACCCCTTACCATTTGAAAGTAAACATTTAATTAGCATCAATTTACAGAATAAGTGAATTCTTTTAAATAGGCTTCAACTGGCTCAGGGCATAGCTTCATTCAGCTGAAACCTCCTTAACCTCAAAATGTATCCCCAATTTTCTTAAATGCTACTCTGCCCTGGTCCAATATTGATTTTTTTTTGCCTTCACCCACTCGTCTAAACCGTGCCCCCTACCATTCTATGTCGGCCGGCTATAAAGCCTTAAAAATATTTATATACCTATAGAGAGTCAAGTCTTCCAGCTCTCTTAGGAGGGTTCGTATTATTTTTGTTTCCTCTTGCTTGGCTCGCTTTTATTTTTATTTGAAACCAGCAAGGACATCATCATCATCATTTTATTTTTCGGTTCACTCTTTTCAGATAACGAAGGCGGAATAATACAAACACAACAACATCAAGCCCACAAAATACGGGTCATTCCACTTGATTAAGATTCATCGCCCGTATTCTGAAGTGGAACTCGACTGCAATGTATATTTGTTTAAAGGAGGTCCTGCTTTATATATTTTTATTTGGTGGGGCTGGGGTGTACCTTTTTTTACTCGCTAGCAGACGACTGTATATGTTTTTTTCCTGTTGATTAATTTTATGCGTAATAGGTTTAAAGGACGATTTTATTCGTATATGTGACGTAGAGTATATCGTGTGAAAGTGGTCGAAAGGATTCAAGGTGAATATTTGTGGATGAAATTTATTTGGGTAAGCCTTTTCGGGATATAACCTTGGAATTTGAAAATAACAAAAAAAAAATTTTTCTTAACCTTTTTAAAGGTGTGGCGTACCTAACCTAGCTTGTTCGGATTTTAAAAGTGAAAAGGGGTTGCTGTTTTGGGGTAAATTGTGGGCGCTAAGTGATGCATTCCAATGAAGATGAAAGGTAAACCCCAAGGTTGTCCAATGTGTTTAAGTTAGCACGATATGGTTTTTGAATGATTTAAAAAGGGTTGCGTAAGTAGTAGATAATGTGGGGATGATTGACAATTTATGAGCACTTAGAGTGTCGAAGTCGGGATTGTATAGACAGGCGGATTTAAACAGAGGAAAGTTTGTGGAAATTTAAACTTTTTAAGGATATGGGGGTTTTATTAAAAAAATAACAATTTAGACGTTTAAAGGTTGTTACTTCAAAGAACTTAACCCCTGGAATTAGCCCGATAATAACAAATCGCGCTATAAATTGAGGAAAAAGCAGGAACTCTCAAAGGAATGCTACCTGCCAAACATTCATATTATTTACTCGTGATAAAAAAAAAATTGCTAGATAAGTCGAATACTTAGTTGATGGTTTTAGTGAGTAAAAATCTCACACTACTGTGGGCACGTGCCGTACCGAACGGCTTCTTCAAATAATTTGCCCCATCATTGCGTGATAAAGGCAAGCGAAAAATATTCTGGCGTTTCCACGGTTGGGATTCGAACCCTGACATAAACCTGCGAAATAATCACCCATACCTAGGTATCCGTTCGAATTAGCATTTCAAAAAAATCTTCAGACGAAGTCAACAATTTTTGACAGCTACGCATTGAATTTCTTCCAAAATTGTCCGACGAAAAACTGTTGCGGAATCAACCAACGCAATTGTATGACTTTTATTTTGTTCCGCAAAGAATACTTCTGAACAAACACCAAACGCTGAATAACCATACATCGTCATCGTAGTTCATACCTTTTGGGATAAATTTAAGCCCTCATAGACCTAACCCAATGTGATACCATGTGGTGCTTGTGGATCTCTATTTTTTTCTCATTTATAACCATCATGAGCTTAACCAAGATGAGGTATCAATTAGGTAGAAACACTTCCACAATTTTGAACGAAAACAACATTGGTCATAGAATTCAGCCTTGTCATACTCCACTTTAGTCTTTAGTCTTCTCTATGGAAGATATAACACCTTTTCGTTTAATATGACAACCCTGAACGTATTAGAATGGATCATATAGAATCCAGAGTGGATACTTGCTTCCTTCAAATTAAGATTATCTCCTCATCATCAATCGGTCTTTGGCTCGGGTGTATATAACACAGTCAAAGTCAAAAGGACATTAAAAGTCTCTTGAAAGGCGGCATCAGACACGAATGGTCTAAAAGGTCAGAAAGGACGATTCCCCTTAAATAAATCCCTGCATAAGAATTTGGGACACTGGATAAAGGCAAAGATCGATCTTTTCAATGGCAGAGAGGATCTCTTTTTCTTAGGTGTTTACACGGACGGTCAGACATAAACACTCTCGCTACAACAAAAGCGTGTAATGCAACATTTATTAAATATAAGGGACACCAGCAAAACATGTCTCCAAGATGGAAAATACAAGGTGATGTTCCAATTGAAGCATAAAGCGATATCGCTTGGAAGCATCATATCAATGATCGAAATGGCAGACACCGAAGAGGCAGAAATGCTCAACTTCTTGTACTTGCAGTATATAATGTAGAAGACAATAAAAGCAGAAACTGCTGCTATCGTCTACAAATAAAAAACTCCAGGTTCGAAGAAGAATTCCAACAGATGCTCTAATGAGGATCGATAAAGGAAAAACGAGAGCTTATGTAAGAGCAGACATCAATATCTTTTGGAAAAGGGAAGGTAGGAACACAAGCTTTTCAAAAAAGAAAGCAGAACAAGAAAATACACGATCGAGAAGGTAGAGATATGATTTTCGATAGACAACTAAAACAGCTAAAACCTCGACACAATGAAGAGAACCCTTTAGAGTCGAACAAATAAAAATCAAGCTGTCACAGTCGTTGCTGAAAGTATGGACGAAACACTTCTGTAGGCTGGGGACTAAATCCCAAAGCTTTCCAAAACGTACCTTTCATCTGACTATGACGAGTATTAAATAACGGTGCTGAATAACAACCTTCGCATGAGATATATAAAATTATTGCAGATGACTTGGTAAGGAGCGCACATCTGTTCAGAATCCAAATTTGGTAGGATGAAAATATATCTAAAGAACGTATCCCAGCATTAAGCCCCATTAATTCTCAGCTAATAATATTGGGTCTTTCATTAAGCGCTTCTTATCTTTAAATGTACATAAAACACAGTGTGTGAGAGATACATCGACACATTTTATTCGTCGAAAAGGCATATCGATGCCATTATGAATGAAATATAAAATTTTTCTCTGGGTTGCGCGCATCCGAAATGTACAATTTTGCATGACTCTGTCGCATCAATCAGTCAGAATTTGACCATGACCATCACAGACTTCACAAAACCTCACTAATTCTCTTCCTACTTAAAAGGTGTAGCTGTCGATGGTGATGTTCTGTCCAATTTATCGATGATATGTGATTCTTTCTTGTTGAAAAATACACGAAAATGCGCTACCTTCCCTATATCGTTTATTGGTATCGATTTTGAGCCATCTCCATCGTGATCCTCCACAGACGAAAGAGTTTTGGACTTTATCCACACAATAGGTCTGTTCCCATACTTTTTCAGTAAAAATTAGTAAATTCTCAAATTTCTTGGAGTGGGGGTAAATTATCTCAGAAAGAGACAAAATTACCAAAAAGTACGGGAACGCGTTTGAGTAAAATTATATATTTTGTATGCCATTTAAAGAACAAATGACATAAATCACCTCGTGAGCTCTCTCGTGAGCTTTCTCTTTTACTTATTTTTGGGTACGGGAACGGCAATAAGTAAAAATCAGTAAGAATCAGTAAATATTTTTTTGTACGGGAACAGACCTAATGAGAACGGAAGGGATGGTCCTCTACATACTTTTGGAGATATTTCGGAAAGCTTCTATGTGTCATTAGGAATTGTGTGAAGTACAGGTTTGGTTTCTCAACTGCAATATGTTTTTGCTTTCACTGGTCATAGTATGTGTTGACGCTGAGATTTGTACCTACATGCGATTCTTCTAATGAACCTACAATCTCGATTTTCACCGCCACTATTCCGATAGGCATAATTGCCTTCAGTCACAGCCATACAGACTAGAAAGTTAGTGTCCATCAGTAGATAAAGAGATTTCACTTAAGAAACTGCTCAAGTGCCCTTTAAATGCATCAGGATACTGGGTATTTGTCATGATTTCGGAAGGACTTTGCGTTACCTAGAAGATTTCGTCATAAATTCGATCTTCACGGAGAAGTTGGGTAGAGAGCTTATTTGATCAGCTTTCTTTTTTTGGGAAAGCATTGATCTGACAATTCGCATAAATCCAATCGAGCTTATCGAGTTGAAGTCTTTACAGCTATTACATCTTAGAACTTCTTAACTTCTTCGTTTGTTGCAATCTGTCATTCGTTTTTTTATGATCATCCCATACCTCAAGTATGGTTAACCCAGTACTGGATGAAAGAATTTCCCAATGATTGTTATAGCCAACTTCTCAACTAAAATGTTAGTTCCATCATATTTTGTGTTCCCAATTATGCTTTTCAATGGTAGCTATGACTGGACCATAAGGCAGCTTTTTGCACTTTCCCTGATGCTCCAATGGTCACTGTGTTAACAATCCGTTGAGTCACTGCGATATATGCATGCATTCCCTTTTTTGTACAAGTGGTTGTAAATACTTAAAACTTGTTAATAATACTTTATGGAACAGCTTTGAGCCTCCACTAGATGCATAACTGTAATTGAACTGTTGACTAATCGTTTAGTTTTAGTAGAGATCTGAGTGCCTTCGCCTGTTTTTCGTTTTGTAGGGTTGACAATGCTCGTGTCATGCCACTCATTCCCCTTTTTCCCAGAAACCTCTTATTTTCGTATTACTTACTATAATCCGGTGTTAACCTAGACCTTAAACATGGTTCTCTAATTAAACAGGTCCCTATCATTCTGTATCAGCTTTAACTACCCACTAGTTCCCCAACTGTACATAGCCTGTTGATTGGCCATTTAGTTCAAGTGATAATCTGAACGTCGTGGTCTGTCTTCCATTTTGTAGGGTTGCCAACATGTTACAACTCATTGCCGTTCATAGAAGTTTTAAGTCAAACTTTAACAATATCTACAATTTCAGTGCTTGTAGGTACTTTATATGTTTAATGTGTCAATGCTTACCAAGCTCCCTCTCTTTAAAATTAATTTGGCATATCAAACCACCCACCCTTGACTCAAATTCTGTTTTCTACTTTTCTTGCACACATACCTTGAGCGCCCACCACCATCAATCTCCTCAATTGCATTAAAAACTCCTTAAAGTGTCAACAAAAATCCGTGCACCGAAAATAAATGCTCATTTACCGGGCTTACTGCGGGAAGCACTCGCAGCCACCAAGCCCGTTTTTTGTTAGCATTTCCATCACCTCGCATCCCCCAGCTGCCTACACAAAAGGTTCCAGCTTTGATCTCATCAAAGTAAGTGGCAGCAGCAAGCATTTAGGGCCGAAATAAAGCATCCTGAGAAAACATTTTGATTCTCGAGAATATTTTCAAAGGACCAAATCACCCTAACCCCACAGCAGCTGCTCGTCACATCACAAGCAGCACACCGTCGATCACAAGTGCCTACATCAACACTTTACAGCAGAGCTATCGCCACCCCAAAAGCTTGATAGAACCTCGTTTGCCTTTACACACACCCCCTCATCACATTTACTCCGCTCTCGAGTCATCCTGTCTAAGGACTTACTTATGTGCTATGAGCACGTTGTATGCCCTGCGAAGGCGTCATCGTACACGATGGTGGTGTGTGCCTAGCTCCTTTTACTGCAATCATCATAACGACTCGCAGAGCAGAAGAAAGGTTCGCTTGCATATGTATTTGAACGAAGGGCATCCATTAAAATCCAATCCTGAAGGCATACCACTGTCAGAACTAGGCGCCTGAAACTTGTATGACGATGTAAGTGTGCCTGCCTGCCTGCCTTCAAAACGAGAGTGAACCGCTAAATTTTATGTTGACACGCTAGGCAATTTGCAGAGTGTAAACATTATGTTAACCGCGGAGAGGAGTTGGTGGTGTCAAGGGGCTGTCGAGGTCTTACCCTCCGGGTAGAAGATACGGTTCGATGGTTAGGCAAGAGTGTGAAATGCGAAATCAAAGTTTTCCTTCATTTTCACTGCTCATAAGGAGGTTTTTATTTCTGTTTTCTTACTCGTCCTTTGTACGAAGGAGGGTAACAAGTAAGAGCCTACATAGCTACTCCTTAAAAGTTTAGCATTAGCGCACGCGTTTCGTTGGGCTCGCTGAGATTTTTATGGTGTTAGGTTTTTTTTTCTTTTTGGTTTGTTGCGTCTCTGACTATGTGATGAGTTTTGTGGAAGACGACTTCGGCTTCAAAGGATGCAAATTCTTTGTTGTGAATGAAGTTGCCTCCCGGCAGGCACTTCATCAATTTTTTTGTCCTTTCTTCCTTCGTACTTGTGTTTGTTTTGTTCGCCAAAGAAAAATATTATTCACTTGATGTGATTTGCATTTTCCTAGGACTTTTTTCTGTCTTATTGTTTGACAGGCTCTATGTATAGTCAGAGAGGTTGTAAAGCAATCAACTTGAATGGGGGCGCGGGTCTACGTTTTTCTGTTGATTTTTTGAAGTGGGGAATGTTACTTTTGCATATTTGTTTGACTTTGGAGACAATTGTTTGACAATGGAGTGATATGGTGGTGCGTTGATTTAAAAGAGTCCCGTTTGTGATGGTGAAATATTTATGAAAAGTTTTTTTTTCCAATTTATCTAAGAAAAACATGTTTTTTATGGTCTACCGCATTTGCTTAAGCTTTTTGAGGTTAGGTGGAAAATAACTTCCCGTTCTGTTAGTTCTTTTTAGATTTATTTTCTCAGACATGTTTATGGATTCGCATTTAATCTGGAAATAATTTTTTTTTTAAACCAAACTTTGGACACTGGTTGTTAACCGCGGTCCTGAGACTCTTTTAATACCATAAAGCACCTCTAGAATCTGAAAAGAATGCAAAAAATTCCTTGTCTGGATATAAATCCACATCGAAAATAGGTCTTGAAATATAACTAAACCCTACAAAGAATGTGGAAACCAGTGAACATAATTTGAATGGTTGCCCCTTTTGGGCACTCTATGATATAACATTTTGGGGACAATGTACCCTTTAGAAAAACGCATGTATAACTCGACAAGAACCTCTATAACAGGTAGACATACAACACTGAGATTAACCCATCATGGTCATTGGATGTATTCAATGTTAAAAGATAGAAAAAGGAGTAGGTGTTGGAGTATTGTCAGACGCACTGAGTATAAACTAATTATCTCGACTAACAGCATTCTCTATCGATTTGAGTGTCTTTTAAGCTCAGACCTTTGTTGTTAAGAGAGCCGCACATACCATTCTATCGATGGAACTTCTAGAAATGATAATAACCACCTGTCAAGCAACCCTCAAGATAATTATTTCCAACTTTGTAAAAGCAAATTGCATCACAGATAGCCTTTAGTCGCTCAGGACTTTAAGTCTTTACTCGGTACTACTCTGCACGTTTCCGGGACAATTCGCAGTGGAAGAGAACAAAAAACAATCGAAGTGGCCAGAATCGGCTCATATCTAAAGCCAACTGACGGTTTTAACTGACGGTGTAGCAATAGTATTTTTTAAGGAAGAATGGTACAACACAAGTGATTGCGTATTTACCCATAAGCTGTGGTCCCAAAAGGTCGAAGGCTGTAATATCTTTTGATAGAAGCCAAATCAGGGTGCACATACATATTATAGGTTTGCCTTACCTTAGAGAAGTTTATAAAAAGAAAAGAAAGTTTGAGGCCAACGTTCCCCCGCCACTTAAGTAAGTAAGTAAAAAATAAGAGGTTTCCTTCTATAAAACCTTAAGCTAGAAGCAATGTTTTGGGGTGAAATTTCTTCTGATCTGAATGTCTGAACTTGAAGGTCTAAACTGAAGGTCTGAACTCGAAGCTTGAATTCTCGGAAATAAAAAAAAAAATATGAGAAATATACAATCCGCTCTGCGAATCGTTGAATACCCTATCCTATTTTTATAATAAAAGTCCTCCAAAAGTGGGCGTGGCTAAAAACTGTATGGATCTTGTTCAGATAGTTCGACGAAAAACGATGTTTTCTAGGGTTATGCTATGGGATAGGCTTTACAAATGGTTTTTTTTTAGAATAACGCCCCCAAAAAGTGGGCGTAGGTTAAAGTGATCTATAGGCGAAATGTATTGTTTTCGAAATATTTTCATCGAAAGGTTTTTTTTTGAGTTTTCCTAAAATTGTACTGAAGAACTTTTTTTTTAAGAAAGCGCCCCCAAAAATGTTGAGTGGTCAAATACTGGACGAAATATAGATATTGAGATTTTTCAAAATTGTTTACCATTTGACCTAAAACATCATTTTACTGAAAAGGGTGGGCGGATTTTGAAAATTTTCACACTTGTTCTGCTTCATCAGACAGAGAGTCTATATAACAAAATGCACCATTCTAGCACATAATGTAAGGCCGGAAGACGGAAGGTATATCTACCTAAATTATTTTCTTTGTTACAAACTTAATGTGAAAACTAATATAACCCTATGGGATATAGGGTATAGAAAGTCGAAAATGTTGGTGCAAAAGGTTTGTTAGTACCCAGGGACTAGCTTTTTCACACAACTATTCATATGTGCATGTGTACTTCTTGTACAATTGACGGACCTCCCGCTTTATGATGAATTCGAATGGCAGCGTTTATATAAGATTTTCTTAACAATTTATACTACTTGGATGATTTATCAGATCACCGCGAGAGAGCTCTCGTTAAGCAGCACAAAAGATTACCAAAAATGCTATAAGATTCTACAGAGATAATTATTTTATTAAGCCTTTAGATTTAACTACGATGAGACTTAAACAAGATGCACTTCAAAAATGCTAATCTCAGCATATCTTCAAGTATTTTACAAAACCTGAATGATTACTAAAAAAAAGGTCATGTCCTTTGGACAAGTACTACACAAGCTCTATACAAGTAGTTGGTGTAAAAAATAGAAAAAAAAATAGAAGTCAAGATATCAAGATTTTCCTTCAATATGGTCCAAATTGAAGGAAAATCCTATTTCCGTTGCTAATATTTATAAACTACAGAGATATAAATCTCCTCAACATCGTTTACAAGGTCGTATCTGCCGTAATATGATAGGGCCTGTCAGTGTGGTTAAAGGCCAGGAAAGTCCATAACTGATCAAATCTTCACACAAAAGTAAGTAATTCTCTTATCATTATATTGGGCTCGTAAGTACCAAGGGCTTAGCTTTTTTCCCATAGCCATTCAGGACCTCCTGCATTATGCTAAATCCGAATAACTAAGTGAAGAGTTTGTTGACAATTGATACTACTCGGATGATTTGTATGATCATGGCAAGTGAAGGGTCAGGGAAAAGACGCTTTAGGTGTTGTTTCAGCAAGGGATCGAACTCCGACCTTCTGCGCGACAGTTCATCGCCTTAGCCATCGCTCCACTGAGTCTCTGTTGTGAAGGGTGCGGCATTCTTGTGTTGCTCGGCTATACTCGTTAGATGGGGGTGGTTGCTAAACTATCCCATTCCGACGAGATATTGCATCGAAATCGACCCGTGGCTTACCTAGTCTCACAACAATGGCGCCCAACGTGGGACCCGACGGTAGCTTTCTTCTCTTTTGTTATTTTTGTAATTTGGCAAGAGATAACAAAATTAGTAGAGCTGTGATGTTAAGGTTAGGGGACAAGAAGTTCCATCGTCCAACTAGTAGGTGTAGCCGAGCTACAACAAGAGTGCCGAGACCTTCTCACCTGCATCTAAGTTGCAACCGTGGATTACCTAGTCTCACAACACTCCCCTTATATTATAACTATTGCAATAGGTCGTTACTCAATTCGTGAGGATTAGATTAGGGGAGGTTAAAGTAGGCATGGGAAACTGAATATGCTCTGAGAACGCATGATTCAGAGAAAGAGGAAAAAGAAGAATGTCTTTACATGTGTCCCGCTATGTCACAAATCTGTAATCTGTCACAAAATGTAAATCTTTGTGATCTAAAGAAATTACCAGGGTACTCATTACGTAGCTTTCAAAGCAATTATCGTTGATGATGGTAAAAAAAGACTTTCTGGGTACGTAGCGTGTTATTTTAATGTAGTGTATGTGCACATGTATGTATACAAAATACAAGGCATTTACCGAGAAAATCTCCTTCTTTCTCGTCAACGATTATCGTTTTGAATGTTATCCTGGGTAGGGTACTCATTCCGTCAACGATTATAGTTGACGATGCTGAAAGAGACTTTCTTGGTATATAACGTCAAATAGTCCCCTTTTACTACGTCAACGATAATCGTTTTGAAAGTTACCCAGGGTAATGTCAGGAGTAGATAGGGAGATCGATTCTATCACACCTAGTGCTACCACAATGGAACTATTTCTGGTTTCAGTGCACCTTTTGTTCCAATTTCTGACGAACAAGTTTTTTCGATTCCCAGACAGAAGTCGAATTCAGTAGAGGAAGACCTCGCCTTAAGTGCGCAACTGGAGGCAGTTACATATGGACCGGGTTAATTGGAGAGGCATGTT
The DNA here is from genome assembly GCA_932526625.1 of Rhingia campestris. Classification (NCBI taxonomy): domain Eukaryota; kingdom Metazoa; phylum Arthropoda; class Insecta; order Diptera; family Syrphidae; genus Rhingia; species Rhingia campestris. The sequence goes on from OW052183.1 coordinate 15,337,251, forward strand.
TGTGAAGGGTCAGTCAATTCCACTGACTGAAGCACCACTTAAGGAAGTAAGTAGTATACCTAAGAATTTTGCCTTAGAAAAGTGGACTTCTCTGTACCCATACTCACATCTATTCAATCAACATTTAATCCCGATTTCCAGAAAGCCTTTGTGGCACCAATTGGAAACTGCATGGCAAGGAGTATTCGACTGGGAAAGAGCTGTGCTTCAGAAGCTATTTATTGTACACATATTCACATATTTAGTTCCCTGAGCAAAGTCAGAGTAGCCGTACAGCCAAGTTGCAAGCCAATCCTTGCAATATTAAAATATATCCTCAAGCTATGCTATGAATTTTCTAACGTGTTTAAGTGCATTAAAAGCCTTATTTTCAAACAGGATTTTATCTTTGTTAAGTAACCTCCTTCTGTCTACCAATGGGGCATCCTCTTCAACTAAGCACATTGCTCATGTTGAGTATATTTACGATAAACCTTCATCCAATAAAATTAATACTCCAAAGTATGTATTGTAGAACTATCCAGGACTACCCCAATTCACAAATATCGATTGTTTTTCCGTTCGTAACTCAAGAAATACAAGTCCCAGCCGTTTGGGGAAAAATTCAATTACAATATATCCCATCAATCATTCCTAAATCGTCCTCATTTCAAGAACAGATGCATCCTTCGCCAATTTCTCAAAATGTAATCTAACGACACATTTCACCAACCCTCCCCCAGCTTTACTCACACAGTCTTGTGCACACAGACACTTAGAAAGCTGAAACTTTCACATTAAGCACAATGTATCCACAAAGCTTGTCCGTTACTTTGGTTTTGTTCCATTTTCTGTTATTTTTTTTAATAAACTCAGACTAGGAGAAAGGACACCCGCTTATTCCTTATGACATTTGGACCATCTTCTACTTGAATGCAATCCAAAACCAATAATTCAAAGTCGACTTATGTCCAACGCCAACATAATACCCACCATCAGTAGGGGGAGGAGCAGGAACCAACCAAGGACATAAGACACTGCTTTTTCCCTCCTGCAAAAGCCAGTGGGAGGGACGACGACGGGTGGAAGATATATTACACTTTGTTAAGGAAGTTCAAATGAAGACGGGATAAATTATTCCAACATACGTTCGCTGTAAGTGGAGACACGAAAAAGGATTCGAAAAATGAAATTATTAGCAAATTTAAGCCTTGTAACTGGAAATAACCAAAAAAAGGATGGAGGAGAACAAAAAAAACCCACACAAGCCAAAAGATGAGTTTAAAAACTTTCGTCAGGAATCAGGTGCACCACTGAGAGAAGGATCAGAAAAAAGATTCCCAAGACTCTCTGTGAAGATTTTTATTTGTGTGGTAATTTTCCTGTGCGGCAGGATCCTATTTTTTTAATGAGTTTCGGTGTCTTTCCTTTTTCGCCGTTGTTCCTCCTCTTCCATGGAAGACAATTCGTTTTCCTCATTTCTCGATGTGGCTATGAAATGCGTGTTATCCTTGTTACTAACAAAACGCTGCTTAATTTATATCCCCAGCATGCTGCGCCTTCATTACCACCCACAATGTGTAGTTTCAACACACACACACACAGTCAAAGAAAAAAAGAAGATTGGAAGGATAAAGATAATATTCCAAGTTGTGTGTCAGGAAGGCAATTCTTTTACCATTTCACCATGTAACCATGAATATAAGGAGGCGGGCGTAGGTACCCAGTCAGATTTATCCTTTTGTGGTGAAAATTTTACACACACACGGGCATGTATACCCTTGCAATATTACACAAAACAAAAGAAATGGAGTAAGAAAAAAAAAACCTTTCCACTCTTTTGTGTGCGCACTGGAGAAATCCTTTTTTGGCATAAGAATTACGGTAAAACTTAGCACAAACGGATATCCGTTCTTCTCAGCGAGCAATAAGGATGACTCTGGTATAGGAACGTGAATTATGTTAGCATGGAAACAAAAGGAGCGATATTCATGCACACACACTATTTGCAGAACGCGCGCCATGCTGCCGCGTCTTGAAGCTGAAGTGAGAAACCAGGATAAAAGAAAACAAATGGAAAAGGATACAACATTTACCATCTCGCTTTCTTTGTGTGTGAGTATCTATTGGGCAGTAATAGTTACACAATGGCAAAAGATAATTCACCGAACTAAGTTGCAAAGGATAACACAACAGCAAAGCGACTATTAACACCCAAAAAAAAAGGATATTCCCGGTAGATAGTGGAAAGACTGGTATTTCTGAAGTCAGTTATTCTAGGATATCCATGTTGTTGATGTTAAATGTTTGCCTAATCTGAAGGTGTTTGAATGTCTTTTTTTTTTCTTCCCTGCCAGAGACTAATGATGAGGTTGGAAGGAGATTGTTAGGTTATGGGGATGGGTACGTATTTTAATAATCGAGATTTTTTTCTTGGGAGATAAGGATTAACTTTGGTCTTGGGAGTCCCGATTCGGGTGGAGGGTGGGGATAGAGAAATTAATTTCAGGAGAAAAATTCCATCAAGCTTTGTAATGAGTGGAGGGAATGTTCATTTGATGGCTGGGCTGTGAGTTTGTGAAGATGGAAGTATCTAATTTGGGAAATTAGCCAGCACGGAGCATAATAAATGGGGAAACAGGATACAATAGTTGTGTAACTTAATAAGGGAGTTGATTACCGATTTTGATGGTACCTAATGGTGGTTATTCATAGGTTGTGTGATATGCAACAAAAGTTTTAATGTATCTTGGAGATTGAGCTACAACCAACACGCCTTAATGGATACACCGGACCTAGGCAAAGTATCTCTGATTGTGCACTACATAGTAGGATTTACTTGGGATATCCTCCCACGTGTGTGTGATTGACACAATTTTAGTACTGCATTATCCCCTTTGATGGAATGGAGAAAAAGGAAACAAAACGTTGACCCTTTATCCTTTAATTGACTTAGCCTACTCTTATGTGAAATGGTCTTCCATTGAATAAAAATAATCTGGTAGACTTAAATAAAAGACTTAGGGCTTAGGGCTATTTGCACTATCGTTCGCCATCTTTTACGTGGCTCTGTAAACATTGAATAACTTCGTCATTTATGAACCGGTTGACGTTTGATCAGACATATTTTTGAAACGTCAATTCAGTACCATGAATCGCTTCACACCGAAACAACGCACCAAAAAATTTACCCTGTACATTGAAAGCAGTCCTTTAGTTGTGTCAACGTAACTCAAGAATTCCTCTTTTGGTGTTGAATTTAGCTGAGCACGGGATAATGGGAGGTCTTTGACATGACCTTCATCAATACCCAAAGCGTTCTAATAAACTGGTTCAAGCGATCAATACGCTCAGCCTTTTTTGGTGTCAGTGGTACCCCATTGCAGCACATTTTGAAAGATTATTTGCATTTGTTTCCATATAAAGGAAACAGTCGCTCGAATAGTTGACACGAAACCTGATTTTTAGAAGCAACGTTTTATGAACGACAAGCCCCATTTCATACTCTCTGGCGTCGCTATATAGCAAAATTGCTGCATTTGGGGAGTGAAGACTCCACACTGGATCCATGAAACACCATGGAATGGCCAAAAAGTGAACTATCATCGGTCGATGGCAATTAAAATCGGTGGATGTTGGCTCATTATGTCTAACCACAAATGTGTGAAAAATGTTTGGACGGTTACGAGTTTCAACAAGACAATCCATCGTTTCTCTAACGAAAATTGTGTGTGTGTGCACATGTATACAAATTATACGGTACGTTTATCCCTAAAAAGTCTCCTACACTATCGTCAACGATTATCGATACACTCATTCCGTAACTTTGAAAACGATCATCGTTAACGATAGTGATGGAGACTTTCTGGGTACGCACCGTGTAATTTGTATACATGTGCACATCTACAATATAAAAGTTACACCTTACGTACATAGTAAGTTTCCTACACTAACAGTGAACGATAATCGTTTTAAAAGTTACGAAATGAGTACCCTGGCCGTTTGCTGTCAAAAAATAGTAAATTGGCTGATCACCAGATTTGACCCCCCGAACTTTTTTTGAGGTGTTATTGAAGAGTAAAGTGTACGCCAAGAAGCCTCAGACCATTGTCGAGCTCAAGACAAACATTCTTCCCAAAATCTTCACTACACCGCCCGAGATGCTCGAAACCGTGATGGAAGACGCCAAAAAATGGTACATTTTCCATTCGTTAATAGAGGCTGATATTCCCGGTGAATTTTGCGTGAATTGAGGGACATCCTTTACAAAAATTCAAGAACAGAGTCAATAAACATCTGCAAACTTATCGTAGGGCGCACCTTGAGCGTTATATGTTTTCCCCACGGAGAAACGTTTAAAAAAAAAGGCTCGTTATTCTTTTTATGACGAATGCGAATGGCTAGTGTTGAGACAAGCTTTTTTTGACAGTCGTCGGACAAATCATCCGAGTAGTAGGATGATTTGTCGGACCATCACAAGAGCCATCATGAGAGGAGAGCCAGTGAAAAATCATTTAGGTGCTGCTTCGACTGGTAATCGAACCCAGATAATCTACGCGGCAGTTCATCAATTTATGAAGGGATTTCGGATTCGTTGCATTCTAGTAGCGGCAGTTCTGCTTATTCAAGTGTTTGTTAACATGGGAATTAGCTTCATTCGAAAAGTCAACTCTAAACAGCATGCTATGCACCTTTTAGTGTGAAACCAGCGCTTCCTCATTTTTCCAAACATTTAAGAAGATCCCATACAAGACCATGATCATCTCAGATCTTCACTACGGCGCTAAAGCATAGACAGTATCAATCGGATGAAGAAATCCTTGGTGGTTTTAAGCGAAAAATTCTTCGGAAAATCTTCGGGACCCTTTATTTTGAGTCTTTGGAGATAAATCTAACGAAAAAATTTAAAAGCAGTACAGCAACATGAGACCTGGTCGAAAAACTCCTCCATTGATGTTCATGATGGCTATGGCATGTTGAAAGAATGAACACCAATACTCCAACCCTCAGAGTTTTCGAATCACAGAATGACGTCGTATACAGTAGAGATAGACCACGCCTTACGTGGGGTGCATAACCAAAAACCGATCTTACCCTACTTAGGACTCCCAAATGCAGGGAGTTAACTCTGGACCGAATGGAGTTGGTTTTGGCCTTGGTTCTCTGCTGGTTGTGAGTTGGTTTAGACCTTGCTTCTCTGTTGAATGTAGAGTCACTTCACAAGATGAATAAAACAGGAAGGAAGTACAACCCTGAAGAACTAGCTTGACGCGTAAAATCAATATGGAACTCATTTCTCCCTTCAACCATAGGTCGGACCTGAATAGCTTTAAGTTCACACACACATTTTCTAATCGAAAAACCTTCAGATATCAGGCGACTTCCGTTTTAAAACGAGAAATCTTTGCTACAGTCTGCAGTATAACAGAGCGGCTCCGAATGTATTGGAGGACTTTTCTCGAGAAAAGTACCAGACCCTGCATCGCAGGGAACAATCATTTGGGCATAAAATTACGAAGGTGACGACCCTGGCAACTGACGCATTGGCCAAATTTGGTTGATTGACATCGGAAGAAATCAATGCCTTCCAAATAATTTGGCGGTATTAGATGGGTCCATAATGAATCTTAATCTAAACTACTGGGCCGGGGACCCACCTCAAGATGTCGATAAAAGACGTGCATAAGAACGCAGGTTCCAGCAACAACCTAAACGCGAGATGAAAGGACCAAATAAAGTCGGAAATTGGGCGACGTAAACCCCTCACTAGGAACCTCGCGAAAAAAACGCAGAATATCAGAATCCAGACCGATAATCTATAGTAATTCCACTCTAGTGGGCGATTCCGAAGCTACAACAGGAATGTCGCGTCATTCGTCAAAAAGTCCGTTCTAGAGGGAGGATTCAAAGGATTGATGGGTTTACTTAGCTATCCGCTCTTGAGGCCGATCCAAAAACAACATTAACGCGAGATGGGTTTTCTAAAGACCAAATAAAGCCACGCAGGCAAAACGCCGAAAATCAGAATCCTGACCGATAATCTATAGTAAGGCCACTATAGAGTGCGATTCCGAAACTACAACTGGAATACCGCGTCATTCGTCAAAAAGTCTTTTCTAGAGGAAGTATGAGTGATGGGTGTGCTTAGCTGGCCGCTCTGAAAAACTAGCTCGATGCGAAAAATCGATATAAAACTCATTAGAAAGGGGCAAATCAACCTTAGATGGAATATTGGAACTAAGAGCTATCCCACGGAATAAATTTTCCCTAATCCTAGAAAGGTTGAAGAAATGAATGTCATTCTACAAGGACGTTGCAAGCTTATTCAAATTTTTTTTGAATCAAAAATTCCCGGTTTTACTCCTCGATATGAAATATTTCATAAAAAGTTATTCCACAACCTCTATCCACATAAATCATCCGTTTGCATTTTTGTATGCATTAGGTACTTCAAAAATATTTTTGTGAAATACTCCCTAGAATCCCTTTACAGATACATTACCCTCAAGTAACAGTTTTCCCCCTCAAGTTCTGCTTATTTCCCCGGTAAATCGCAGCTATATCTGTATCTACAATCACATTCAATCTCCACGTGTGTATCCTTTGTTACAAATAACCCGTAGATAACCTTCACCCTATCATCGCCTCCAATCAGAAAGTCCTAATAAAATATAAAGGAGTACCAACCCCAACATAGCTGCTCTCTAATACAAATTGCTAACGATGATCCTGCTTTAGCCGCCCTTCCACTACACATACCTCAAGGATTCATCATCTTTTATCCAATATCCTGTACATGAACACGCTAAAGCACATAAGAATAAAAAAACAACACACATTACTCCTCAGGACATTACAGGGAACAACAAAACTTCTGTTTATATCCCATGCAAACAAAGAACAGCGCACCTATACAAAGGACACAAATAACAACAACAAAAAATCCTTACAACTTCAATTTCTTGTGAATTGACGCTTAAAATTCTATAACACCCTCGTTATATCTCCTACACTCCTGTACTCCTGCCAGACCAAGAGAAAGAATTCGACGACGAAAAGGATATATGTACACCCAACACACAGGATGATTTGAAGATAGGGAATCTTCTTCGCCCATCTCATTCTTAAAGTCCTTTCGATTTTGTTCATGCTCTGTTAGAATTCCAATTCTAACGATTACCTGGATCAAGGACTCCCCCTCTTTCGAAACCCTTTCTTGTGAGTCTCCTTTTACGTTCGTTACCTTTTTTTTTTTTCTTCCTTTCGTCATTTTAGCGAAACAAACGGGAGTGCAAATAGTCGAACGAACTCAACAATACACACAACGTCAGTGCGGGGGCGGCGAAATACACAGATAACTGCCAAAAGGAGATGATGGGTTATGTGGATGAATGCAATCCTCTAAGTCCTTCGGTTTGTTTTTGTTCTCGTTTGGTATTTGAAAAAGCGTTCCTCTCAAAATGGCTTTGAAAGGATTTCGTTCTTCGTGGGAAAAGTCACCGAAGGTGCTACCTTGGAATTGTATAAACAGCCATTCTCACCTTTCATATACATATACACCTATTTATTGGATTATCCTTGCCAACCTAAATACAAAGAAAAAAAACGGTTTACAACATGCCATTTGTAGAGGAATCCTTTTTTTACAATTGAATCGCAATAGCAGAAGTCCCTGCAAAACATCTTTCAAACATTACAACACGAACTGGAGACACTCGAATTTCTATCTTAGTCCTTGAGAGTTAAGAATACCGTACGAATTACATAACACACCAAAAGTAGCTACATCCGGACTCGAAACCATTATCAGCGCATTCCTTCACTGTCACCGCCCATCCTCCCCCTTATGGGAGTGAAGATATTTAATTTTGTTAATTAACGTGACGACAGAACGTGGCGCTACTAGCTCTCTAATGAGTTGCCGCTTTCTAATGACAGGATAATTGGATTCCTTTTCCTACAAATTATAGAACAACATTCACGTAACGAGCGATAGTAGGGAATATTTAAGCAACAAGGACAACGACAGACAACAAAAAATGAAACCAAAAGCATAGAATGCAAATGTATAATGGCCGGGTGGCAAATAAAGGATATTTTTCGTGTTAAATTCCATTTTGTGCTCGAGAAAACAAGGACAACCATCCTTTGAGAATACCTTTGTGACAATTTTTCGCGAAATAAATTCACGAGATACGTGCTGCAGCAGATGGAAGGACATTCGTGTCATAATGAAATTCCATGGATGAGTGGGCATTTTGACACGGATGTTAGGGCCAGATGAGCACCAAAGATAAGGACATCAGAAGCAGAAAACAACACGGAAACATTGGTCTGATGCGCACTGAAGTGTTGCAAATACCTGTCAGGGGTTTATTTTTTCGGTGGAAAGTATTTAATGTGGTCAGGGGACTAAAAATCTTGGAAAAGGGATTTTCTCGGACAGAAAAAAAAATTTATAAGGATAAGCTGAAAAATATCCTTTCGCAATTCATGGGGGTTACATGATATTATAAGCTAACGTAGATATGCCGGATGGTGTAGGCTGAGCTGTTGATTTATCAGTAAGGCCTGTTAAGAAGAATCAACCTTTTTAAAAAAAAATTAAGATCGTTAAGTTTGGAGATCTTGATTTAGAGGGTACCTTACCTGTAATGCTTCTATTTAGTGGCAAATGAAGTGATATCAGCCCACGCTTCGACAGCTGCAGTTTGAGTGTCGTATTAAAGCTAATAACCATAAGCCCGAAATTTGAAAGAATTCTTAGGACTTTGAGTGGAGTTTGGAGATCTTCACTAAGAGGGTACCCATTCCTTTGTGCTATGACACGAATGAAGTGACACCAGCTCATTCTTCGACAGTTGTCACCTTGATGTGATGGTAGAACTCAGAACGCTGAATAGCTTTGAGCTCACATACCCATTTTCTAATAGAAAAACCATCAGATATCAGGCGACTTGCGGTTTAAAATTTAGCCTTGTTCACGTAACGTTTCAAATAAAAACAAACATGGGTCACCATCTGACTCACCCTTCGACAGTTGTCACCTAGATGTGATGGTGGAACTCAGAAGCCTTGGAAATTGATCGTTCTTTATGATTTGAAGTTGTAGAGAAGTACAATCAAACCAGTCGCTATTCCTTACTCTACGTCCTTTATCCCTTCTAAATTTATCCCTTAATTTCCTTCAACGGTAGGTAGGACCTGAATAGCTTTTAACTCACACACCCATATTCTAATCGAAAAACCTTCAGATATCAGGCGACTTGCGTTTCAAAATTTAGCCCTGTTCACGTAACGCTGAGATCTGCAGAGAATTGTCTGGCTATTCCGCGTTTCAAATAAAAAAAACTGAGGGATATGGAAAGATCGGGATATAAGGATGAAACAGCGGAAAGCCTATTGTTTTTGAAGGGCAAAATCGGCCGAATAGGTTGAAAAACCGGCGAAACCATCGAGAAAACTATGTTACAGTCTGCAGTACAACAGATTGGCTCCGAGTGTCCGGATCACTTGAAGGATCGGTGAATTTTTTTCGTAATTCACGGAACAAGATTTAAAGCCTATGAAAGCCCAGAAGTTTCACGAACTAGTCGTATTCAGTCTGGAACCGACGCATTCGCCAAATTTGGTTGGCTGACCTTGCAAATAATTTGGCGTTATTAGATGGGTCCATAATGAATCTTAACCTGAACTACTCTACCGGGACCCACCTCAAGATGGCGATAAAAGACGTGCATAAGAACGCAGATGGCAGCAAAAACCTAAACGCGGGATGGAAGGACCAAATAAAGTCGGAAATTCGGCGACGTAAACTCTTCACTAGGAAAATCAGAATCAAGACCGATATAAACTATAGTATGACCACTCTAGAGGGCGATTCCAAAGCTATAACAGGAATACTGCGTTAATCTTAAAAAAAACGTTCTAGAGGGAGAATCCAAAGGATTGATGGGTTTGTGGAGATGCACTCTCTAGAGGGCGATCCAGAAACAACATAAACGCAAGATGGGTTTTCGGAAGACCAAAGAAAGCCGCGCAGGAAATTCGACATAAACGCTTTACTAGGAACCTCGCGAAAAAAAAACACCGAAAATTAGAATTTAGGCGCGAGCCTGAAGTTCAATAGGAAACATCGCAGAAGATGAAGAAAGATCAGCTTGAGTAGCAGGTGATTTCAAAGGGAAACCACATCGCAAAATCAGCAAATCAGTCATCAAATATTAAAAACACCGTTCATTAGGGAGAGTCCAAAGCAACGACTTGTTTACCCAACTAGTGAAGTGACGACTGGAAGCTAGTTCTAGCAAACCGATTAGGGAATCCACGATTAACCTATAATACGCTCAAACATAGATGCTTAAGCACAGCGAGGCTTTACAAAAATTTAACATCCGGATAAATGTCACAAAATGTTTTTAGCAAAATCAATACGCCGTTATGATTATGATTCAGCAAATCTCTCTGCCGAAACTATTCAACACATGTTTTGACATAGTCCAGCTTAAACCTTAAACCTTTTTTTATAACCGGGACGCGCTATGTGGTTTGTGGATCCCCTTCAATGAAAACCGTTATTTTTAATCAAACAGTGAGGAAATTTGAATAGTCTTAACAAGACAGTCGAAATGTATATATTTCGTCATTATAAAGTGTCTTGTCTTTGAGTCGTTTTCTTATAAAAGCGATAACAACGATTCATTGGAGCTATCAATCATCCTATTGCGTTGTCCTAAACAAAACACGGGCCTAAAATTGTGGGTGATATCAAGTTAGGTATGGAGAAGAGTCTGTGGTGTAGAAACTACCACGAGTAGATGTTTGTTATAGGTCTCACCAAAAATTGAGTGGGTAATGACATAGGTTCCGGAATTAGGATTTCACGAGACACAGGATAAATATCGTGTGTGGAGACATGTTAGGTACGGAGAAGAGTCGGTGGGGTAGAAGCGTTCGCGTGCATATGTTGTAATAGGTCGGAAAGAAGAGTGGAGCTGTAGAAGACAAGACAGAATAAAGATCGTGTGTTGAGAAAGCTTATGTACGGAGAAGAGTCGGTGGGGTTGGACATAATATATAGCGTGGCCGGAGTGATCTCATTAGAAAGCCATGGTACTAAAGTTGTATTCCCTATCCCGGCCAGACGCCATCATTTTGTGTTGGAATAGTGAGGAGAGTGCATTTTCAATCCAAGTTATGTGATCGCAACTCAGTGGACCTCTATAAATCCCTTCAATGTAGTCCGTTTGGGCACTTTTCCTGGATCGGAAAAAAATTATTTTGTTCCCTCAGAGAAGCTCAAGTAAGAAGACGAAGAAGTGAAGGCACTCGGATCACCTGCGAACATTAAGCTAGTGTGAGCTTTAATATTGCAGTTCCCACTTCAAACATGCGTCTTTCCTTGGAATATCCGATCTTTCAGCGGGGCGAATTCTTACCATCCGTACAACTAGGCGATTTTGCAAGAACTTCCCGAACGCGACTTCAATTCTCGGATGAACGTATGTACGGCGCTTCTTGTAAACGTTGATGAAGACCATTTTCGATTGGAAGAATGTGTCAACGAACAGAACATGAGCTACTGGGCTGATACCAAACCCCAGGATTCGCAGCAAAGGACTTTGCAGTATTGTGAGCAATTTCTTCAACTGGGATTGTTGGTTTCTGTTTTTTTTTGGAGGAAAATAATGTCACAGGGTAGACCGGTGTGAGAACATGTTGGACGATTTTTTCCAAGTCTAGAAACATTGGATGAATTTGGTTCTAATAGGACGGAGCAACGGCTCACATTTCAAGGCATGCATCGGTGGCTATTTTGAGGGAACATTTCACGCATTGCCTTATGTCGAGGGGCGATTTAAAGTTTCCAGCCTGCTCGCCTCCCCCGGTTTGGTTAATTGCGATTTTTGTTTTGTTAGGTAATGAGAACAGTCAAATACAAATACAAATTTTTGGCACAACAGGATCGTCAGTACCCAGGGCCTAGCTTTCTCACAACCATTCATGTGTGCATGTGTACTTCTTGCTCGATGGCGGGACCTCCTGTTTTATGCCGTCTCCGAACGGCTAAGTTGAGATAAGCTATTCTTGACAATTAATACTACTCGGATGATTTGTCAGATCATCACGAGAGGAGGGCCAGTGAAAAATCATTTAGGTGTTGCTCCGGCTAAGAATCGAACCCAGACCTTCAGCGCGGCAGTTCATCACACTAATCATTCCGCCACCGAGTCCTCAAGAAGAACAGTCGTGAGTTGTATTATTGACGGTCTAAAAAAAATGGGACAAGCGATAACATAGGTTCTACAGAGAGGATATCACAAAGTCTGTGTCTGGATACAGTTTGGGTACGAAGAAGAGTCGGTAGGATAGAAATTTCCGCAAGTAGATGTGTGAATGTAGTAAGTCTAAAAGGACAATGGGGTGGCTCTCGATGTATATCACAAAGACAGTCCAATAACCCTACAAAACATGAGGGGTGCATACGTACAGAAATTGCAACATTATCGCTTCAATACTTGCAAGTGCTTGTAGCCTTCTCATATTTTTATTTTCAATTTTTTTGTCATAACTGGTTAAAGTGAAAGACAAACGAATTAAACAGTCCTTACGCAATATTTGTTCATCGGATCTGAAAACACTCAAATTCCTTTTCAGTAAGTAACACAACGATTCATTGGAGCTATTAAACATCCTGTTGCGTTGTTCTGAAGTCATTCGACAAAAATCCATCAAATCATCTCCAGAAATATTATTTCAGTCGGAGAAAATTGTCATACTTTGGTTGTATCCACGCGGTAGCATGATTTCCTTTAGAATCTCCGCATGTTGTGTAATATTTTTGTGAATACCACCACAAAATACTGCTAGGGGTCATAACAAATGCAAGAAGTATAGTGCGTGTTAACTACAAAAGCTACTTTCACCTTCTTTTCAAAACTATGTAGATTTATACCCACATAATAAAATAAAATAAAAAAAAAACACAATTCTGGCACAAAAACGGAAACAATATTGCTGCATACAAAACTCTTTATATAAGCAAAACCGAACTGATCAACTAGGATTTGAAAAAAATTGATAAATACCTTTAAAATACAACGATACTTTAATGATTCAATTTCCGTATTCCCCGAACTGATGGATACATCGACAACCACCTACAGCAGCAGCACACGTTTCAAATCCCCCTGGACTACTTGTTAAATAATAATTCCAACAGCGAAATGCATATTCCCCATCACGAATAGTTCTACCTAATTTACCGCAAGAACTCTTCCAACATGAGAGTCTACCTTCAATCGCCTAACATGCCATATTTTCAAAAAATTGATTTTAATACGTTTTCGAGCAATAATTCACCCTTCATATCTCCGCAGGCATTCTGCTAAACGAATTATTCGTGCCTCGTTAGGCCCATGAAAACGCGCCTATTACATCACAATCGGGACGTTTCCCTATTATGCTCGACTTATCTCCCAATGGAATCGAATTAAAGTCAATAAATGTTATCCTTCGTTAAAATGAAATCCCATTTAAAAAATTTTCCCAACCAATAGCTGAATAGCCAGTCCTTTGGACTGAAAAAAAAAAATTAATGTAGCGCAACGAAATGGAATGTCCATACACTGTATCCGCTTGGAGCTAAAAGCAAAGTCCTTTCATCTCTTCGCTAATGCTTTGCCTTTTCCTTTGTATAAAAGAATTGGAATTTCAATTAGAAAGGGGATACATTTAGTGGATCCTTTTCTCCCAGTGCATCTTATTAAAATCATCTCTTTCCAGATTTTCGGAATTATATTAACCGCAAGTTCATTATTTTTTTTTTCTGTTCCCCGGAATTTGTTTCATTTATTCTCCGTTTGTAATTCAAAGGCTTTTCCATTTTTGGAAAACATATTCCGACCATGTAATTCCGAATCTAAGCATATACAAACACACAGAGAAAAAAAAAACACCCCACCGATGATCACAGGGATAAAGACAGTGGAATGGAAAAAAATTAAAATTCCTCCATCGTTGGGCGCCATTCCACAAAATGAAGAAAAAAAAAACAAATGGAAGCCAACAGTTGTGGAGTTGAGAAAGGAAAAACTTTTTCTACCGAGATTTCCCCTGGTCATTCGTGTCGTCGTTGGTTTTCATGTAAATGTAAAGTATTCATTGATATGCCACAAGAGTAATACAAGTCCTTGGCTATATCTCAGGCTGTGTGTGGTTGTCCTTATCAGGGAGTTGCGCTTCTTCGCCTGATGAATAAATTCAAATGGAGAACAATTGTTTATCTTGTATTGTACTTTATTATTGCCAATTAACCTCTGGATGGGATGTTTGCTCCTTGCCGGAAAGACAGAAAGAAACAATGTACCACGCCGTTTTATTTCGTATTTTCTGTCCAACTCGAGGCGTACGCGACCATTGAACACAGTGCGGTATGAGAGAATGATATCTAACTCGAGGAAAGAATCGACATGTAGATACAATTTGTGCAGGCTCCTCTCTAGTCATCGTCGTTTTCCTTTTCGTCCTTGGCCATTCAAATAAATTATGAATGAGAATGTGTACTTTGGCTGCTTAGGTATGTGTGTGCACACCGAGTTGAACAATGCCTGAGGATGGTAATTAAATTCAAAGAAAATGCAAATTTCCGCCACAGGGATTCATCTGCGGATGGGTAAAACATGAGGAACAGCTCGTCTTTGGAGATCTACATGTGGGGATGGGGTTTTAAAGTCTCGCAATGAAATGACATGGAAGGGAATAAACAGAAAAATGTCATGTTTGTGTAGGGATATATAATTTATGAATGATAAGGACGAGGCCTTGTTATGGCGGAATTTTCTGGAAATTTCAAGATAAAGATGAAACTTTTTGGAGCGTGCCTTCATACACCTATGCCTGTACTAATGAAGAGTGAAGTTGTCAATAATAAATGAAACTTCCACCGACGCAGTATTTAAATTGATGACGCAAATTAAACGTGCGGCATACGTAAGGATTCGTGATGAAGTTACAAATGTATCCTTTAAATTTCGAACTGTTGGCTTAGTCATAAAGGTTGCAATTTGCTCACGGGGACCATTGTGTTTGATTGGAATCTGGAAATATTGTGAACACAAAAATGAACTAAAAGGATAACTTAGTTGTGGCGTTAGGATATGGGAGGACGAATGTTCTCATTATGTTTGGCAAGTCATACCGAGCTGCGATATGACCATATGAACGCATTGAAAACGTCGGAAACCAATATGAAGGATAGGATGAGTTGACGAGAAAAAATCATGGAAGACTCTCCCCTATTGTTTTATGTCCGGGTCTTAGGAATGATTTTAGAAAATTTTCAAAGACTCTCCCCTAGAGTTTTATGACAGGGGCTATGACGCCCCTGTTATAAAACTCTTTATAGGGCCGTTTGTAAGAACGTATTTATTCAACCATCTAGTGGTTAATTTTCCTATCCTGGCATTTTCTGATGAACTTCTGGCAAAAATACAAATTTTAGGAGCAACATACTCGTTAGTACCCAGGGCTGAGCTTTCTCACAACCATGTGTGCGTGTGTACCTAATTCTTGCACGATGGCGAGACCTCCTGTTTTATGCGGAATCCAACGGCTAAGTAGAGATAAGCTTTTCTTGATAGTACATACTACTCGGATGATTTGTCAAATCATCACAAGAGGAGGGCCAGTGAAAACTTATTTAGGTGTTGCTACGGCTGGGAATCGAACCCATCCCTTCTGCGCTGTAGTTCATCGCACTAACCATCGCGCCACTGAGCCCGTCTGGATTTCTGGCAGCTGGATTAATAAGTTTGTGCAAGTAGCCCTATGGATATGGAGATCACGAGCTTCTAGATAACTCGAAATGTGATATGACCTGGGGTCAAAAATCAACTAGGGAAGACTCTTCGAACATTTCCTAAAAGCATGGTCAACTCATCCCAACTTCAATATTTGTAACTGATAACTTCCCACTGGGAGTTTAAGATGGGCGGGGTATGCAGAGCCATTGGCCTTAAATGTGACTTTATTATGTAGGTGGCGCTACAATACGGGGTGAACTTAAGCTTCAACCATCTTGGCTCTCCAATTAGCTCGGTCTTTAGCTAGCTGCCTTTAGTTACGCACTTCAAGTTGGTTGAGTCCGGGTTTAAACTGTGCGCGCCATTTAAGGCAAGGTCGTCCTCTACTACGTCTATCATCTAGCTCGGAATCGAAAAGTCTTCTGGTTGGTAAAAGGTCCAATATTGATTTTTTTGTTAAGGACTATTTCGCTTACCCAGTTAGGATGAAAAAAGGGAACAAGCAACTTACACACATTCAGCCAACAGGTCATTTAGGATTCTCAAGGGTAATTCAGGCCTTTTCAACAGATATGCTGCGGTGGAGGAACCGAAAGGGCATTCCATAGTGGATACTAATTGTCTGGTGCTCTTGTGTTTTCAAAAAAAACTAGCCATCCAGGTGAATGAAATGAAAAAGTCCTATTGTTACGGAAAGGAGTGATTATACTGTTTAGGATCGTGTTAAACGAATAAGGACAACGGCGTTCATATCTGGACCTGGCATGTTGAAACAGAAAAATTGCAACCAAACAACTATCGTTATCCCTAAACTTCCATAAAGCAGACATTACTGACATCCAGGATATACGAAGGGATGGGATGAAAAGCTTTAAAATCTATTACGGTCCGTGTTATAGTGATCAGAAACAGCGACATTTCGGGTGCGCGTTTGTTTTATTGTCAAGTTCTTGGTTGAATCCTTTGTCTCTAAAGTCCATCAACGCATACAGAACCAAGGATTTTTTAAAAGATTTGACATGGATTTCTTAATCAGCTTTTTAGTCCATGCTTCAGCGTCATAATGTAGGATTGGGATGATCAGGATTTTACATATCCTTAGTAGATCGATTATTCAGATATTTTCTTGTGGATTTCAAAGAGATAACTACTGGTTAGTTAAAAAAAAATCATTTGTGCAAGTGGTTCTAAGTCATATGTCCAATCTATCAAAAATTCAGTCTGGGCCAGGTTAGCATAGAAAATATATGTTTTAGGAATTTTTTTTAAAAGGATGTCATGGCTGTTACAGTGTTAGTACGTTAAAACTTAAAGCCACCAACATCAGTTGAGTGATAATTTATAAGCCAAAAACAATGGGCCCTACCAAACTCTAGCTGTCGAAGGTCTAAAAAGGGAGTACGCCCTATAAAAAAATGTTTCTTCAGTAAGATCCAAATATCCGATTTAGAAAAAAGGACTTGTATAGAGCTTTTGTAGTATTTGTCCGCGGAATATGGAGATTTTTGCGTAAATCGCTTCAAAATTATTTGTGTGCAATTTTTGTTAGATAAATCCACAGGCTTTATAGAAGACTCAATTCTCTATTGAGTTTGAAGGAAGATTCCGAAAGTATTTGCGCAAAGCCTGAAATTAAATAAAATATCAAATACTAACTGTTGCTGAACAAGAATCGAAGTTAATAAATATATTCAAATAAATAATTGTTAATAATTATGAGTAGTTAAAAAGCGATTAATTGTAACATAATGTTTCCACCTTAAAATTTAGTACAAAATTGATTGTTTATATTTTGATTATTGACGTTTTTGACATTTGTGGTGCGAAGCTATTAAAACTGAATTTTTACATTGAAATTACACATTCAAAAATATACGCTATTATAACGTGGTCGAAACCGGTGTTTTATTTAAAATACGGAATCGTTAACTGTGGTAGAAGAACAAAAGATTTTTCTTGAAACAAAGGGATAAGTTTGGAGAGAACATTTGGTCCTTCAGAGCCAAACTTGAGCAATAAGTGTTAAAATTTAAAACAATTAAAAATCATTAATTCAAATTTTAAAAAAAGACATTTTTGTGAGTTTTTGTGCATAAACGATTTTCGCGGCGCGTAAAGCAACAAGATTCAACATCCAACAATTACCAGCAAAGCTGAGCAAGAAGCAGAATTACAAGAGGTAAGTGAGTAATTTGCCTATTTTATTGCCCGATTTGCCAATTTAATTGTTATCCCGAAGTCTTTATAATGACATTAAACAAAGAGTTAAAACTTTTAAAAAACACCCTATCGATATTAAAAAACGATTACAAGAGTTTTAGTTCGTCAAGCGAGTCCAAGCGTACAAAAAACATGCTAAGTAACAGGCTGACTATACTAGAGGATCTTTTTCGACAAAGTAAAGTCATCAACGAAAGATTAGTGAGTCTCACAGCTGATGATGACGATGGTAGTAAAGATTTCGAAGGTATCGAACAACAAATAAGGGAGCTTTACATCGAGTATAACGCTGAACTTAAGGACTGTTTGGACAAGGTGAACGCGTCTACATCAACTGTGAATACTGCAGAGCATAGTAGTCATATGCAAAGCAACATTCGCTTGCCCGAAATTGCTCTTCCAGAATTTTCGGGAGAATACGAAAAGTGGCGACAATTCAAAAGTAAATATGAATCTATGATTCACGCAAATACGCGTTTGACGGAAATTCAAAAATACGAATACCTTAAAGCGTGTATTAACAAAGATGCCGAGCGGGTTGTTCAACATTTAGATGTTGTATCCGGTAATTACGACAAAGCATGGTCGCTTTTGTGTGATCGATATGACAATAAACGTTTTCTTGTCACAACACATTTAAAAACATTTTTCAATCAACCTGTGATGCAGAATGAAAGCGCTTTCGGATTGAAACGCTTATTGGATACCACCAGAGAATGTCTTCATTTGCTCGAAAATCTTGATGTACCTGTAAAACAATGGGATACAATAGTTAATTACATTGTTTTTCAAAAATTATCAATTCATACACAGCAGTTATGGGAAGAGCGCTTAGGGGGGAAGCGGGAGTTACCCACGTTTTCCGATTTCTCGGAGTTTCTTGAAACGCGTTTCCGAACTCTGGAAGTAATGGAACAGCAAAAACCCAAGGTCAGTCAGAATTATTCCAAACTTCCAAATCAGAAGGCCACTGTAACAAAAACCGCTTTTCATGTTAGGCAAAATAAACAAAAAGAACAATTTATTTGTAAGGTGTGTAGCAAAGGTCAACATCCGATGAGAATTTGCAATCGTTTCATTCAAATGAATCTCCATGAACGATGCAATATAGTTCAAAGTGTACGAGCGTGCCTCAACTGTTTGGCCTATAGTCATACAATACAAAATTGTCCCAGTAATGCGCGTTGCTATTTTTGTAAACAAAAACATCATTCACTTTTACACAATTCCGATTCAAACACCCAACACATTAATCAACCACATCCTTTCGAACCACAAAACCCCTCACCCAATATGTCGGCAAATATATGCCAAAACTCTCACCCTAATTCAACCCAACATTCATACACAACACCTCAATTAAATAACCCAACACAAAATCAACATTCACATGCTCAAGCATACCAGGTTTCAACAAACAGTCAAAATACTCATACGCTTCAAGCTGTTAACTTGCAGCAAACACCTCACACTACACAACAACCATATAATGGTGTGCAGCAATTTAACAGCATGCAGCAGCCATCTACTAGCATGCAACAGCAAGCAACCATTAGTGCGCAGCATCCACCACCTGGGGTATCTGCAAATGCACCAATTCAAAATTATTTTTCACAACACCACACTAACCCACAAATTTTGTTAGCCACTGCATTGGTAAAAATCAGGTCATCAAAGGGAAGATACTTTAACTTCAGAGCTTTGATTGATCCAGGATCAGAAGCGACCTTCATTACTGAAGCTGCAGTACAACTACTAAACCTGAATGCTCGAAGTACTTTTATTGAGGTGTCAGGGCTGGGAAAGGTCAGCAGTGGAGCATGCCATCGGTATGCTGATATTTCGTTTGGATCTCTACACTCACAGTTTGAGACCACCACACGAGCCTATGTGTACAAATCCCTGACTGGGCTTCTCCCGGCCAACCAACTGGCAATCAATAAATGGAACCACATCAGCGGATTAAAGTTAGCAGATCCATTATTTTATCAACCTGCGACAGTCGACTTACTATTAGGTAGCGACGTATACGCAGAACTAATTCTACCCGAAATTGCAAGAGGAGATGAGCTATCCCCTATCGCGCAAAATACACAGCTAGGATGGATATTACTGGGGAAGGTATCCACAACGCCAATTCGAAACTTTCACCAATCGCTGGAAATAGATGACCAATTGCGAAAATTTTGGGAAATAGAAGAGGTACCTTTTCAGATTGCAGAAACGGAGGAGAATCTAAAATGTGAAAAGCATTTTATAGACACAACGAAGCGTTTGCCAGATGGGCGATATGAAGTTTCGCTTCCATTTAAAGACGGATGTCAACCTGCGCTTGGACCCTCGAAGTTAGGAGCCTTGCGTAGGTTTCATCAATTGGAGAGGCGTTTCGAAAATAACCCGACACTACACAAGGAATACTCGAAGTGCATCGAAGAATACCTGGAGTTGGGCCAGATGACGGAAATCGATGTCTGCTGTGATGATGTTCTTAAAGGTCCTAAGCATTATTTTGTACCACACCACGCAGTAAGGAAGGAGACCAGTTCAACAACAAAGCTGCGTGTCGTCTTTGATGCGGCAGCTAAATGTTCGGATGGAACATCCTTAAATGAGCGGTTAATGGTAGGCCCGAAAATACAAAATAATATAATCGACATTTTGTTGAGGTGGAGAACTTACCAATTTACATTTACAGCAGACATTGAAAAGATGTATCGGCAAATCAGAATGAATCCACAGGATGCGTATTACCAGCTCATCTATTGGAGGAGTAGGAAAGCGGATCCTATTAAAACGTATCGCCTGGACACAGTCACCTTTGGCACTGCGAGTGCGCCATATCTTGCCATACGCACATTAAATCAGCTGGCAGCTGACGAAGCGACACGATTTGCCGAGGGGGGGAGGACCGTTCGGGAAGAAATGTACGTGGATGATTTAATATCCGGAGCTGATTCAGTGGAGGCTGCTATACGAAAACGAGATGAGGTGGCAAAACTGCTTGAGACAGCCGGTTTTCATCTACGAAAATGGACAAGTAACTCGATGGATGTTTTAAGCGGCATTCCCTTGGATCAGCAGGAATTAGGATTCTCGATGCCTTTCGAGACGTCTGACCACGTTAAGGCCTTGGGTATTAAATGGTACCCCGGTGACGATGCGTTCTCCTACGGAAATATATCCATTGAAGCAGCACAAGTAACCACAAAAAGGACGATGCTTTCGACCATTGCACGTCTATTCGATCCATTGGGTTGGATTTCGCCATGCATATTGAAGGCCAAAATGATGATGCAGCAACTTTGGTGGCGTGGACTTGAATGGGACAAACCAATTTCATCCGAACTTAAGCTGGAGTGGGATAAATTCTCGAAGGAGCTACCACTCATCGAACAAATTCGGATGCCACGTTGGGTCCATTTACGAGAAAAATCTAAAAAGGTAGAAGTTCATGGATTTAGTGATGCATCGGAAAAGGCTTATGGTGCAGTCATATACTTACGGGTTCTAGATGAAGATGGTACGATACAGATGCATATCCTTATGGCGAAAACTAGAGTAGCTCCATTAAAGACTGTAAGTCTTCCTAGACTGGAGCTTTGTGGAGCGGTGATGTTGGCTACCTTGCTAGAATACACCACACGAGTTCTTCGGCTGGGAAACGTCAGAACGTATGCGTGGTCGGACTCGACAATCACTCTGGCTTGGATTACTGCACCTCCGACAAAATGGAAGACCTTCGTTGGAAACCGAGTAGCAGAAATTCAACGCATCACAAACTGCAGCATCTGGAGACACGTGCCCACTTCACAAAATCCAGCGGACCTCGCATCTCGTGGACTTCTGCCTTCCGAGCTAAATGGAAACCGGCTTTGGTGGAATGGTCCAGAATTTTTAAGGTCGGAATGGAAATTTACGTCACCAAAACAACCGAACGGCATGGCAACTGAGGAGGAGAGACGAATAATTAAGGTTCACAGCGTCAAAACAGACGACAATTCAATAAGCGCACTGATTATTCGACACTCAAGTCTTCAAAAGGTGCTAAGGATCTTAGCATACTGTTTAAGATTGGTGCAACCAGCATCCACACGGCAGCATACACACAGATCGACAACGCTTTCACCGATTGAAGTGTACAATGCATTAAAGATTGCTGTACGAACCGTCCAACGAAGTATGTTTTCCGTTAACGAGAACCAACCAACGGTCAAAGGATTAACATCCTTGTGCCCCTTCGTAGACGGGGAAAAAATACTGCGAGTAGGAGGAAGATTACAACATGCGGAGCTAGATTATGATCAGCGACATCCAATAATCTTGAAGCAAAATCATCATTTTACCCGTATCGTTGTAATGGATGCCCACGAGAAGACATTCCATGGGAGTACGCAACAAATGATTGGCTATCTTCGGAGACGATTTTGGATTGTCAACATAAAAAGTGCGGTGAAGAAGGTCATCCATGAATGTAACATCTGCTTTAGACACCGTCCCAAACTGAGTAATCAGTTAATGGGCAACTTACCTGCGCCGAGAGTTCGAGTTTCTCGACCCTTTAGCTTCACTGGGGTGGATTACGCGGGTCCCATAGACGTGAAGGCGTGGAAAGGGAGAGGAACCAAAACATTCAAGGCATATTTTTCGATATTTGTCTGTTTGGCTACCAAAGCCATTCACATTGAGCTGGTTAGCGACATGACTACTCAAGCTTTCATCGCTGCCTTGAGAAGGTTTTCTGCACGACGAGGAGTATGCACGGAGATATTTAGCGATTGCGGAAAAAACTTCGTTGGTGCAAACAGAGAACTGGACAAGTTAAGAAAAGCAGCAAACTTTGACCAGAAACAGATCGCTGAATTTTTAACCAACGAAGGAACGAAGTGGAACTTTATTCCTCCAGCTTCTCCTCACTTTGGAGGGTTATGGGAAGCGGGTGTAAAGTCAGTGAAGCATCATCTTAAAAGAGTTACTGGCAATTCAACACTCACCTTTGAGGAGCTTGCCACACTCTTAACACAAATTGAGGCATGTCTTAATTCAAGGCCGTTGTGCCCACTCACCAGTAACCCAGATGACTTCACAACTTTAACACCAGCACACTTCCTCATAGGAGAACCAACGCAACACATTCCTGAACCATATATCACCGATAAAAATATCTCATATCCTGACCGCTGGCAGTTGATACAAAAAATGCATCAAACATTTTGGAAGCAGTGGAGTTCAGAATACTTAGCCCGTCTTCAGCAGCGACCAAAATGGTTAAAAACGGGAGAACAACCACAAGTTGGAGACTTGGTCTTAGTCAAGGATGAAAGGACACCTCCATCCAAATGGATTATGGCTCGCATCATACAACTGCACCCGGGAGCAGATCATTTATGTAGAGTCGTTTCACTAAAAACACAGAATGGGGAATTACGACGACCCATCACTAAAATCTGTGTGCTACCAAGCAACAAAACCGCCGCGGAAGAATCTATCATCTAATCCGAATTCGAATAGAGCACTTTCTCACAAATAAATAAAAAAAAAAAAAAATAATAATAAATAAATAAATAATTCTAAATTAATTACCCCACACATGATTTCCCACCCATACAAAAAAAAAAAAAAACAACAACCCTTAACACACGAAATCAAAACAAAATGTACCCAACACATATTTATCTACACGACTCGTATAAAATTACAGTCCACAACTCTACAAACAAAGACCACAAATAATGTACACAAACACATACAATATCATTTACAAAACATCAATTAACTCGATTATTGCACAAAACTCTCGCTTAACTGAAATATAATTCAAACTCACATTTATTATATTAACAAAAAAAAAATAATAAACGAAATTAAATTTCTAACCGACGCTGGTCAAAACAAGTAGAAACAATAACAATCGAAACAGGTCAATCGACGATTGTAGATCGCGCGGTGAGTCAAAGGGAGATAACACTACGTCAGCAAATAGGTAAACAACTCCACAATGCTGGGCAAGGGCAGTTAGTAAAGGCTTTACTCACTTACACAACGGGCGATATACAGATGTTATTCATATTTTGTTTGTTATGTCCTACTCTTTCGCACTAATCATTTCTTTCATAGAATCAAAGACGAGAAAACCCAGCACATATCAACAACTGGAAGAGAAGCGATTTCCAAACAAAAATTAGTGATGCCAAATTTCTGTTTTGAAGCAGTACTGGATAACGTTGTGAACACAGTCCACGGCGGGGGTGAATGTTGCTGAACAAGAATCGAAGTTAATAAATATATTCAAATAAATAATTGTTAATAATTATGAGTAGTTAAAAAGCGATTAATTGTAACATAATGTTTCCACCTTAAAATTTAGTACAAAATTGATTGTTTATATTTTGATTATTGACGTTTTTGACATTTGTGGTGCGAAGCTATTAAAACTGAATTTTTACATTGAAATTACACATTCAAAAATATACGCTATTATAACGTGGTCGAAACCGGTGTTTTATTTAAAATACGGAATCGTTAACTGTGGTAGAAGAACAAAAGATTTTTCTTGAAACAAAGGGATAAGTTTGGAGAGAACACTAACAGTCCATAAAGGGCCTCAAACCTAGTTTCTCCCTTAATTTGTGGGGGTGATGGGACATTTTTGCGACAATAACCTGGATTTCGAAGCCATCATAAGAAAAGCCAAATATACAGTACACAGCCGCTCGCCTAAGAGATTATGGGACAACAGAGATGCTTCCAGGTCCATTAGGACCATTTTTATCTCAGTGGATATGTGAACAAGCAAAGTTATAGCTTCTGTGGCACTGAAAATCCGCGTGCAACCCACGAATAGCCATTAAATCCACTCGAATTTACTTCATTGTTTGCAGTTTGCCCTGAAGCCGTCATCAGGCCTTATTTTCTCGAAAACGCAGTGGGACAAATGACTACTGCATACGGCGAGCCCTACAGAGCCATGCTAATCGATTTCCTCCTATTCCTATTCCTCTATTGGATAAATTGGACTGGAGAAAATGTGCTTTCAACAGGATGAAGAAACAGCGTATACTGCACAACATTCTGAAGGCTGCATTTACAGGTCGCATAATCTCTCGTTTAAGCGATTTTCATTGGCCGCCAAAATCGCTTGATTTCAAGACTTATTTTTGTGGGCTTTTTTTAAAGTCATGAGTATCAGTCAACAAACCGCAAAACCGCAGACTCTTGAAGCCCTCAAAGAGAATTTCTATCAAGAATGCAATAACCTTTCGCCAGAATTGTTGGCAAGAGTGCTGAAAAATTCTATAAATCGGCTTGAATGGACATCAATTTTGGCAGCGAGCAAAAAGGCACAGAAACTTGAAGCCCTAAAAGAGAAATTCATCAACAATGTGAGGAGTCTTAGACTCAGTCAACAAACCTGAGACTCTTGAAGCCATCAAAGAGAATTTTCATCCAGAATACAAGAATCTTTCGCCGGAAATGTTGGCAAGAGTGATGAAAATTCTATAAATCGGCTTAAATGGGCTTCAATTCTGGCAAAAAAGTCCCAGAATCTTGAAGCCCTCAATGAGAATATTCATAAAGAATATGAGAACCTGTAGCAGCAAGTTCTAGCAAGAGTGAAGGAAAATGGCATAAATGAGCCCGAATGGTCGTCAATGCTGGCGGTGGTCACTGAGAAGATACAATTGTCATTGGAGAAAAATATTTAAGATGTCAAATAAACAAAATACACTTGCAAAAGCAAAGTTCTTTATTCATAAAAAAATTACAGCCAAAGAACATCGGGTGATAACTTTTGCGCCACTTTCTATATAGCCAGGTACCAGTCAATGTGATTTTCGAAAGTTTTTCAAGAATTTGTAACATCAAAGAGAGCTACCTAAGCAGAATTATGAATATTTAAAAAAAAAACAAAATACCGGACATTTATGGCCCAAACAGGGACTTAGTTCTCAAATTTTTTTCGTGCGAAACTATATTTTTGACCCAAAAAATGTGACCTCCTGTTAAACGCCGGTTCCGGACGGCAAATTAAACAAGCTTCGCAGACAGTTATGTCCTAAGCAGTAAAAAAAACCTAGGTCTTGTAACTTTCGGAATTTGAACCAGTGATACCGTGCTTAGTAGTCCAACTCATTAACCAGTCTAACTGCAACCAAAAAGCGATGAATAAAGAAACATAAACCTTCGGTGTTTAGAATATGATAGAACCAGTGATGTTGACACTGTCAGCGTCGTGGGGATAGTATTTCCAAAATAAATCTAAGCAAGGCTGTGGTGGAAATGATGGCATTTTCACGACCTAAATCAACCCGGGAGAAGACTTATTAAGAAGCTTTATAAAAAATTATTACGAAAAGTTGAATGGATGAAAGTATCCCTAAAGAGTTGAATCTTACATTGTCTTATGTGGGCGCAGAACTTGACCAACTTGTAGTCTGAAACTGAAGGCAGTTTGCTGATGCACAGGTCCACTGCCGCGCCACGTATGTTACTGAAGGCAGTAAGCTGCAGCAAGGGCTAGTTGGATAGGTTTGTTTGTTAAGAACAGAGTCATCCCAAATTGTAACAGCGCTTAGGTCACGTTCTCGGTTCCCAGTAAAAACAGTGCCGTAATAACCCTCAGATAATAAAATAGCAGAAAGAGACTCATAATTTTTATTACCTGAGCCCTAATCCCCCACTAACCCGCATTTATTCCCTGAGTTCATAAATAAGTCTTAAAAGCAAAAGAAACAAATAAAAATCAAAGCAATCATCAAAGCACATAAGTTCTGCAATAAAAGTAGCTCCTGCATGACAAATGAGCCCTTTATTCACTCCTTCAACTTCGACAGACATCCAGTCCCCGACTTTGCGCCAATTCTCATGTTATACCCACTTTAAGTTCACTAAAGTCACATCCAGGGCAATAAAACACCACCGAAATGTTTACGCCTCGAATCTTATAAAACTACCCTTTCACCAGGCCCTTCATTGTAAGATTGCCATGTGAAATTCCGCACTTTTCTGTGAACTCACCCACTGACAAGATCCCAGCACCTATTCTCGCATTCAGTTATAGGTCTACCTAAGCCAATGTAATGACAAATGACTCATCATCCATCAGCATACAAGCAACAACAAATAAAAATCCTTTACTCTCACTATACCAGAACATTCCTCAAGATGGAGTGATTCCACACTCAAAAGGACAAACATAAACCCCCCCCCCTCCCCTGGTGTCGTGTCATACAACAGGAGTTATTTTTTACGACTCAAGTCAAGGGCTTTCTCTAAAAATAGGACGAATACATCACATCCGCTGGAAGGAAAAGTCGCACACACACTCACAGACATAACAAAAGGATGAAAGTTGAAAACTCACTATTTGGCAGCTGTTATACTCACGACATGACAATGTCAAATCAGAGCCTTTGGGTGCGGGCGAATAAATATGGAAAAACTTTGTTTTTTTCTGGAAAGGACGAAAACAAAAAAAAAAATAGGTTACACATTCCATAGGATACCCTTGGCTGTGAGTTAAGCACAACGCAGCTGCATCAACATCATCATATGCCTTCAAGTTAAATGGGTGGTACAGCAAAAAAAAATCCACTGCACATACACACACATGTCCTTAGAGAAAGGACCAACCGCCGACGCGATGAGACATTGTTTTGCTATCCACCAACTTTCGTCATCATTCTCCTTGGCCTACTCAAAAGATCCGCAGGCTCCGAGTTCTGAATTGAGTTAGTGTGGGCGGCAAGCTGCTTCACTAGGGCAACCAAACCCACCGACGCGACGCCCGCAAGCACCAAACAGCAACGTAGCTACGTAAATCAACGCTCGACAAAAAGAGCCTGACATTGACAAATTAGTTTTTAGAAAAGTGTACCCAAGTCGAGCATTCCTATGTCTGCCAAGATTGGAAAAGTTCTTGTTTTTTGTTGGTTCCCCCTATTTTGTTCGGGGTACCACTCCGAAGACGAACAAATACAAAATGGAACCCGAGGGATGTTAAAATAAGCAAACACAGGCAAAAAAAAATAGTTGAGGTCATGCACGTAAAAAGGTTTCCCTGTGTATCCTTGCATTTGATTACCCTAGATAATGGAAGGAGAAATAAAATGTTGTTGCCTAGAACTTTCACCAGGAGTGGAGTGCATGGAGGGCCATGAACTAGATCATGACTGGGACGTGATTGACAAGGGGGAGGCTGGACAAGCGTAGGTCGTAAAGTTGGGAGATGTAGGTGCATGATTTTGCATGAGGATGTGAATGGACGTGTTTGGAATTGAATTCGTCAGGCAAAGGTAACTTTTTGATGGTTCATCACTTTAGGGTGGAGACCTTAGGAAAAAGTCACATCAGATCTGGTAGATTACCAACGGTCAAGGGTGTTACATGGAGTGGAGTTAGATAGATGATGGATACGTCAGATGAAGTCATATAAAATCTGGGAAACTTAGGCCCTGCTACCTTTTTAGGGTTTCACAAAAAGTCGAGTAAATATTACATAACTAGGCAGATACCTCATCTGTATATGGCGGAAAGTGTCCCTACAATAAGTCACCTGTTCTACGTCCAAGACGTCTGCGGAAGAGTTGCTAAGATATGATGGACAAAATGAATAACTCTTAGGAGCTGCTCCGACATATTTGATCATCTGGGAATATCAAGTACTACTGAGCCTCCTCAACCAGTGATAGTAGCGAATGTCCCATAGGATAGACAATGAACAACTTACAAGAGCTGCTCCGACATCTTTGGTCATCTGGAAATATGAAGATCTAATAAGGCTCCTTGACCAGAGATAGTGGCAGCTGAGCTAGAAGACTTACGACAGATTTCAATCCCCATAAGATGGACAAAATGAATAACTTCCAGGAGCTGCTGCGACGTATATGGTCATCTGGGAATATCAAGTGCTACTAAGGCTGAATAGATATAATGGCGGATGTACCAAAAGGCTAATCCCAATGGTCCCAAGTTCTCGAGGTATCTATTAAATTGAAACTGATCATCTAGTTTTGGAGTTGTGTCGTCACGGTAACTTTCTTACAACGTGCAAACATCTATGTTAACCAATCTGACCCTGAGCGACCACGGACAACGACGTAAGATTATTCACTTGGACGTTCGCAAGCTGTATATCTCGGGTGAAACTTAAATCCGTCCTTCCCCGATACAATACCGATATGACCACGATTCATAAGAACGATGAAAGAAAAACATGCGACAATTAATACACCTGTTACCAAAGACTACACATGCTGACAAAGGTCAAAGAGTGATTGATTTTAAGGCCTAGTGTTTCAATGCTGAGGAACCCCGAGTTAAGGCAGTTTATTTAATCTTGTTGGTGTTGTTGGATTAACTATAAGTTTAACCATGGTTTTCGAACTAATTCGAGGTTATTCTGAAAATTAGGATGATCTTGTACTGAAAAACTGGCCTTGAGCCGTTATCGCCTGGTTTTCATCCGCATCAGAGCAACTTTTTACAATATCAGCCTTATATGCGAACATGCCGCTACCAAAGAGATTGAAGGATAGGAGGAATTTTAGGATCTCCTTGACGAATAAAAGGAAAATCACTTCTGAAGATTAGTTGAAAAGCACAACCTACATGAAACGGCAACAGTCAATGGCTTTCCGACGATCAGACGGAGTAGACGTGGTTTTACAAAACGATGGAGCAGGAATATAACAGAAGTGACATATGTTGGACGGCCAACATGACCAAGAGCTGACGATTTCTTTTTCCCAATAATGAAGCAACCGAGATGTTTAGTCGGACAGCCAGATGTAAACACACTCGACACAACTTAAACAAATAACATGATAGAGAAAAGGTGAGTTCTGAAACAAACACGGACTATTTCCGTCCTTTATTTTTCCTAATGATTGAGCAACCAAGATCTTTAAGCGGACAGCAAGACATATGCACACACTACACAACTTAAACAAATAACATGGAGGATTCAAGGTGTGTTCTGAAACAAACACGAGCTATGTCGGTCCTTTCTTTTTCCCAATGATGGAGCAACCGATATCTTTAAGCGGATAGCAAGACAATGTGTGTTCTGCAACAAACATGTGATATGTCCTTACTTACTTATTTAAATAGGTGCTGAAACTCTCCGTAATGAATTTAGGCCACAACCAACATGGCTGTACAATCAGTCCAGTTCCTAACTGCCTCCAATTGTGAACTTCAAGTTGGTTGAAGCCGGTTTCTTTGCACTCCACATATGACAAGGTGTTCCTCTACTACGTCTGATTTCTGTCTGGAAATTGTAAACTCTGCAGACCATTGTATTGGTGTTCATTCGCTCTACATATCCTAGCCATCCCAAACATCCAATACGGAGCTTTTGTCACTGTACGCTGTACACAAGACATGTTCACATTCGGGAAACTAATCAACTTTGTTCGTTTTGCGGAATTTCCCTAGTAATACCTGTCACGTGTGAAAGCGGGGTGGTCCACCCTTGTAAGCGCGAGTAATTGGTGAACAGTAGTGAAAATTCTTAGCTAGGGTTCCGACTGGTGTTATGTTATGGTTGCCTGGGTAAGGAGAAGAGTACTAAACCGAGCCAGAGGATTAGGAGAAGAAAATCCTGCTAAGAAAAATCGAAGTGCCTTGTGACATAGAAAACCTACATCAATTGTAGGAGGAAGTCGAGCAACTGGCAATGGCTTCAAATTAGGAACACAGTCTCTATGAAAGTTTAATAGCATACTACTCAGAGACGTGCAAGGAATAATAATTTTATTATGGCAACATTTCCAGCTGCTTAATGAGCATAGTATCGACAGACTGGTAGAGGAAGAAACCCCATGAACTCCAGTCAATAAAGTGAAAACGCTCCCTCCCAGTACAGAAGATGTCAGCACACCCAAAAATAAGCTGAATATATCCGGTTCTGATGGATCACTGCCAAAACTCTTCTTATACGGGTAAGTTGCCATAGAAGTGTTTATGAACCAAACCATCAACCAAGTCTGGATAAACGAAAGCATGTCCAATGACTGAAATATCGTATTCATATTATTTATCTACAAGAAAGGCGATCGAATATTACGGTGTGGCCTTTACCGGCCTGTCAAATCGTGGAAAAGATCAACAAATTTCAATAGAGACCTATGATCTTTTCATCGACTTTAATGAACTTTATTAGGCCTTGTAGGAAGGCAAATGGCGGAGAAAATACAACCCCGAACTCTATGAGCTGTATACCAAATTGTGGACTTCCAGTCGTTTACATTAGGAACTACATACCTTGAAAATTGTTGCCCATTTGCAGTTCTTTGTGTTCTTCGCTAGATGTCGATCAAGTGCTATCATCTTTCATTGAATTTCTGGGTACAGTTGGACTAGTCGAAACTAGGTAGATTTCCTGCACACGACAATGAAGTCTTGATGGCCATGGGACCGCTGATACTAAAACGTTTGGACTGAGCGCTCCTTTTTCAGAAGAACCTTTCAATTATAATATTTCGAAATAATTACAAGCTGCGCCATTATTTATGTCGGTATGGAGGCATTGAATAACTCCGACATTTTTCAACCGAGTGACTTGAGTAGAGATGTTTGTAAAACGTTTATTCAGTGCAATTTTAGCCATGTATCGCTTTTGGCGTCAGTGGAAACACCTTGCTGCGCACTTTTGTAAATGTAATTGATTCAAAGAATATTGCCGACAGACTATCTACATCGCTTGGAATACGGCCAAAGAGTCGCTTGATTGGTTGACACGGAACATACTTTTTGGAAGGCGTTAACAAATAAAATTGACTCATTCAGGGTACTCATTGAATATACACGAGATCCATACTACATCATTGCATAACCAAAAAGTGACCGGCATTTGCGCCAAAACCATCACTGGGCCATTTTTCTGCAGATAAGGGGAAACAGTCGATGGGGATCGAAATCGGTGGATATTGCCTCGACAAGAAAGTGCGCCATGCCACACTGCAAATCAAACAATAAAGTTTCAGTCAAAAAATGGCGACGTTGACTGGCCACCTATATCTCTAGATTGGACCCCTTAGGTCCGGACTTCTTTTTGTGGAGTTTTTTGAAAAGCAAGTTGTACGTCTCTAATCTTTCACGAGCTCAAGGCAAACATTCGTCCCGAAATTATCGCTATACCGTTCGAGATTCTTGGAAAAGTTATGGAAAACGCAGCACACATTTTTCTTTTGTCGATAGAGCCATCAACTCGATTAATGTCGTACTCAAGAACTAGTCCAAATATATTGTAAAGGACTGAACTTAACAAAAAAACAACATATATAAAAATCGGTAGTTTATTTTTTTAGTTATTAAATATTCTCATACCCACATAATAGATGGCGCACCTTATATATTTTCTTAATTTCCTATATTCATGTCTTTCATTTAGATTTGGATATAATATCCTCCAAGATATGCATTTGGACTTCCTTAAATCATCTTAGGATTGAGGTTTTCTTTGGCGATCGAAGAAAAAAACGGATAGTCTGCAACTTCACTATTGTGCCATACAGCAGTCTTGGAAAAATTGTGCCTTTCGGAGCTCTTGCTTAATAATTCGACTGCTTATCTGGATTTTAGTTGGCATTATTGTTTTAGTTTCTGAATTCTCAAGAATTAGAAGAGGAATGTTCCAGCTCAACACGTCCGATTTTAACACAACAGGTTGCCTGCCTAAAATTCGTTCATTGATGTCTCTCGAGTGTATGATCTTGAGGCAAGAATTTTGGAAAAATAGAGACAGTGAGGTGGTAAGTTGGAATATATCTATATACGTGGCTGAAGACGAATTAAGGGACATTTTCAAAATCACTTCAGCGTACCCCTAGAAGCACCCGCCTTAATTATGTTTTAAAATATGGCTCTATGAAGAAGTCGCTGTGGAACTAAATAACTTCGATATATTGTGGCCTTGCGGATAGTCTGCAGCTTTACAACTGTGTCATACAGCAGTCTAGGAAAAAATGATCTTTCAGAGCTCTTGCTTAAGAATCGGCTGCCTATCTGGATTTTAATTTACATCAATGTTCACTTCTCTGAATCCCCAAGAATTATAAGAGCACCGTTCTAGCTCAACAAGTCCTATTTTAACACAACAGGTTACCAGCCCAAATTCGATTTCTGATAGAAATTGTGTAACCGTCGATCCATTTCCAGTCCTGAACATCTGCATATTTATTGGTTTAAAATCCTTTAAACCACTCAGCCTGAAAACTTGCACACAAACGCACATCTTAAGGAGATACTTTAGCACTTCACGTAACTGATCCCACAAAATCCATGCAAATTTCGTTTGTCAAATATTCCCGAGGCGTTTTTCGACTCAACCTCCATAGGAGTCTACAAAAAAAAAAACATATTTACCACTTCAACATCGAAGAACACACAAAAAGCCTTACCCTTTCAAGGACACGCACTGTATACCTTTGTCAGTCATTAGAATTACATGAGCCAAAGGTGCTATATTATTCACCTCCGAAAATGTAAAGGCAAATCCCAGCTCCAACCATATTGTTCCAGAGCAAAATGCTCCCACACCCCCCGGGCCCTTTCTCAGATAAACTTGAGCGGTACCGTACCGTTTTTATTCCTTTCAAATAGAAATTCATAAATTTTCACACACCAACTACCTACGACATACGTTGTGGCATCGTCGTGTGCGATGGCTGTAATCAGTGTTAGAGAGCCTTTCACAGAATCCTGTCGACAGATTTATTCCACCAAACTGAACAAAAAAAAAAAATGGCGAAGGGAAACAGAAGCCCCACCTTCGTCAGAAAAGGTGTTTAGACTTCTTCAACCGTAAATGATTGATAAAAATTCAAAAGGACGACGTGGCGCGCAGTGCTTTCGGCTGTTTTCTCCCTGTCTATCGGAATGGATGGCGGGCGGCGTTCGGTCGGATATCCTTTTTTTTATGAAAATTTACGATGTCGGTTGGTTATTTGTATTATTCATATCCTCTAAGCCTTGTGCAGTTCTCTTTTCATCACTTTACAGGGATTTTACGTGTCGTTAGATAGAAGAAATATGTACAAAATGTCAGGACGCTTTGAGTCGCAAGGACTGTTTGTCTATCAATTTCGTATCGTTTTACACTCAGTTGCACATGTTTCACATGTTTGTTTTGTTATGGATGTTCGTTTTTTTTGTGAAGCTGTTTATATGCGTGTGTGACCCCTTGCTAAACATCCTTTTCAATTTCTGTAATGATTTTATGAAAATCGAGGCACCTTTCGTAACCCAATCTAGGTGAAAGGATTCATTCCGGGAATGTTCCCTGACATAGGGTGAGCTATTTTTGGGTTTTGTAGCTAGCAGTCACCACCCCCTTTATCCCAGGGGGAGGTAACTGAGGTAATTATTAATTTAATAATACAGGATGATGAAAGGATGTGCAAGGCATGACGATGAATGAGACAAAGTGGAATGGGGTTGGACAAAAGCTGTTCTGACATAAAATGGAATTTTTAGGAATTCTTCATTTTAATCTGATTACGGAGGGTATATGTGCATGAGGTGAGGTAATTTCAAAGGTATCTAGTGGTACTATCGAGTGTCTGGGAGGTATTTTTAAATTGCCAGGGGATACACCAGATTTTTAGGCAAGGAATTTGGAAAAAATAGACGTAGTGAGGTGGTAAGTGGGGGTATATCAATATTGGTCGAGTGGGATAACTTAAGTGGCTGAAGACGAATTGAAGGACATTTCTAAAATCACTTCAGGTTAGCACTTGGAGCACACGCATTGATCAAGTTTTTAAATATGGACCCATGAAGAAGTCACAGTGGAGCTAAATAGCTTCGCTATTTTGTGGACCCTGCTTCATACGAACTATGGCAAACTATTTTTTAAGTGAAAATTAGCTAACTCTGAGATCCGTCCGTTTGTGTAGGATGTCGATGGAGAATTCTTGCTACTTCATCAGGGTCGGAAACGTCATCACCGACACATTCGATACCAAAAATGGATTTTGGCAAGGCGATGCGCTGCCATCCTATCCAACGTACTGTGTAAACATCTAAAACCGTTCTGCAACAAACTAATTGGCACGTACCAGTGTGTCTTCCGGCTCGTCAGATCGACTATAGACCAAATTTTCACACTGAGGCAAATCCTAGAAAGGACCAATGAATTTCAGGCTGAAACTCACCACCTATTCATCGACTTCTAAGCCACGTATGATAGCATACATCATCAGTAGCTCTATATGGCGATGGCCGGATTCGGAATCCCGGCAAAACCGATTCAGCTGTGTCGCATGACACTGGAAAACACGCGCTGCAACGTGCCGTTTGGAAGCAGCTCCTCCCAACATTTCCAAACATGCACCGAATTTCGGCAAGGAGACGCGCTATCATGTGACTTCTTCAATCTCGCATTGGAGCAAATAGTGCGCAGTGTAGGTCCTCAACAGGCCCGTCCAGCCGCTGGGCTATGCCGCCGATATTGACATCATCGGTTGCTCCCAACATGCCGTGATAAAAGCGTTCACGGAGATTGAAGAGCAGTCGAAGTCCGTTGGCCTTGAAGTAAATGGGGATAAGACTAAGTACATGCCTAGGACAAAACGTCACTATTGATATTGAAATTTTGAGGTAGTTAAGAAGTTCATCTACCTCGAAGTAAACATAAACTCCACGAATGACACCCTAGTGGAGATCCGGCGAAGAATTACCCTATGAAACCGTTGCTACTTCCGTTTGGCAAAACAACTGACTTCAAAACTCCTAACCCGAAGGACGAAGTGTGTGCTCTACAAAACGCTTATATTGCCAAGTTATACTTTATGACGCCGAGTGCTAGACGATAAGCAAGAAGGGAGAGTTGATACTGGGCTCCTTTGAAAGAAAATTACTTCGGCGGATTTTTGGGCACAGAACCAAAAATCTGCCGAAGCAAGGAGGGCGGATGGAGGAGAAGATACAACCGCGAACGCTATGAGCTGTACTGCTGTAGCATGATGTGAATGTGGTCTCAAAAGGCCAAAACACGTCGTTTACATTGGTTCTGCCACATCGAGCGATTGGCAATAATGCTCAAGCTAAGAGGATATTTGAATCCCAGCCCCCAGGTTCGAGAAGAGAAGGAAGAATGAACCTCCCTTTAAAAGACCAAGCCATCGCGGATGCCAGAGCGCTTGGTCTGGACAACTGGAAGCAGCGTGCCTGGGATCGTAAAGGATGGAAGGCTACAGTGTCTCAGGCAGAGACTCTTCACGGGTCGGAAGCCCGATAAGTAAGTAAGTATGCGCTGTCATGTGACTTCTTTAATATTATTCTTGAGAGGATTGTGCAAAACTCCCGAGTCAACAACAGAGGCACAATCTTTCCAAAATCAGTGCAACTACACATTTCTTCAGAAATAAAACGATGTATTACTCATGCCAACCGATGCTTCTTCGGGCTAAGAAGGCAATTTAGTATTAAAGCTCTCACTCGATGAAGACCCTGATCATCCCGGTCTTGCTCTATACAGCGCTTAAGCATGCACCATATTGAATGGAGAGATCCTTGATCGTTTTGGAGAAAAATTCTTCAAAAAATCGTCCGTCCCGTTTACATTGACGGGATATGGAGACGAATATTCAACCAAATTCAAATTTTGACGTCAATGGAACCACCATGCGTCTCATTTTGAAAGATGATTTAGATTTGAATATTGGTGCCAGACCGTTTATGTCGCTTGGTATGCGGTCAAACAGTGGTTCAAATGGTTGACACTAGACCTGATTTTTAGAAACAAATTTTGTTGACCAACGAGGTCCATTACACACTCTCTGGCACCGTTAACAATCAAAATTGCCGCATAGGGGAAACACGAGCTCCATGAAACATCATTGAAAAACCAAACAAAAATACTGTTTGGGCCGGGGTTTGTGTCAAAACCCTTATCAGGCCTATTTTCTTCAGAGAAGTCAAAACAGCCGATGGGAATCGATATGGTAGTTTACAGGTTTCAACAAGATGGTGAACCATGTCATAGAACTTCAAAAACTCCAAAGGATTGTTTACATGTTTCAACAAGGTGATACATCTCTTAGAACTTCAAAAAGTCTTTTTATCGACTGGTTCCCATGATCCCCTTATATTTGCAATGATACTTAAACAAC
This sequence comes from Rhingia campestris, assembly GCA_932526625.1. Lineage (NCBI taxonomy): Eukaryota > Metazoa > Arthropoda > Insecta > Diptera > Syrphidae > Rhingia > Rhingia campestris. The sequence continues at coordinate 15,374,368 of OW052183.1, forward strand.
AGAAGAAACGAAATTGTTGAAGTTACACCAGAGGTCTGGAAAGTTGTTATGCCAGATGTGTGCACTTGACCTATGATGCCGGCCATACATAATGTTTAGGCTTCATATAATCGATCACAAAACAGAAAACGCACCATATACAGGCATTTTTCATCCATGAAATGGATTGATCTTATGCAGCCTCTTTTTAATTATAAGTTTTATGAATAAGGTTTCTGCTCAAGAAGCATTTTAATCATAATTGTATACAATCCTTAAATACTTATGAATAAGACTGACTATCTTTCAAAAATATTTTTTCACGAAAGGACTTTGTTTACATTATTTTTAACCGCTAAATAAACAGAAAAGTGAGTAAAACCTTCCGTAGATAACCTCAAAAAAAATGTCGCTCAACGAGCAACTACCCTTGTAAATAGTTAATTACCTTCGAGTAATTCCCTTTAAACCCAACATCTAGTATATAGATACATAGCTGCTCCCGAAAACTACTAAATTATTTATGAAGCCGCACCAGATAAGCGTGCTTGGTAAAACTCATCAAATCCACATTCCATTAGTTCACCCATGTATGCACATACCTACTCCCAATTCTGGAATCGAATTACCCGTATCACCTGTCACCTGAGCGCTGATAGTGTACAAGTCTGCTCATCCCACTAGTTACTACAAACACACACCAGGAGGTCACTTGTTTCCACATATTCAATAGTAAACGCACACATTATAGTTTTCCCAACAGATACACGACACAAAACATGTCCCATTACCATTACACAGCGAGATATAGCAACCAATTAGTTGTTATCTTGTTCAACAATTAAACTTCCTTCCGTTTGTCCACCTCGAATGCCAACCAACCGCCTCCTAATCCTCCTCCACACCGCTCGATGAAAATGTTGTTTGCCTGCGTGTGTGTATGTGTGTTTCTTCCTTTTGGAATAAATTTCCCATTTTCAATTTGTTTAGAATTTTATTGAACGGAAATTTTACAATGTCCACCAAATTGCATTATTATTGCGTGTTCAGGATAGATGTATCTAGTTATGTTCGCGAGATACAACATTCCCCTGGTGCGGAAGTAGTGGTGTGAGCGAGAATTTATCAAATTATAGTCACAGGTTGACTACCTATCTACGGGGACGTAGTACATATCTGATGGAAAATTTTCTCATGTCAGAATGGCTAGAGGGAGTGGAAATATTTTGTGACCAAGTCGCCGTAGGTAGGCCGTGTATCTGAAAACCCGAAAACATGTTTAATAAGTATCTAGTTGGTGTGGTTTATTTGCTGATACCTGAGGTGAGCACACACAGGCGTGTCCGTGTATTCGTGTATCTTTTGTTGATCCAAGTGCAACGAGCGGTTCTGAATTTCAAAATTTAATCCCGCCTGGTTGGTGTTGCAATGACCTTTTGCTTTCGACATGCATCTGACTAATTAGGAAGCCATGGTGATGGGGTATACCAAAATGTATCTGTCTCGGCGAAAGATAAACAAAAATAAAACTAATTTCCGCTTATTAAGCGGAACAACATGTCCCGTGCCAGGGGAGAGTTCCGTCGGTATCGGGTACACACAGAGTGGTTGTGGTCGATCTGAAGTAGGTACACAATAAGAGCGTCTGGCATTGGTGCGGCTAGCGATGGCGGCGGCGGCGGACGGCTTGTTATGGAGAAAGTGTAATTGCGGGCATGTAATGGACACTTAAAGGCCACTTAGTGGCGTTGACTGAGTGGAAATATTTGGTTTCCTATATTCCATTCGGCTTAAGTGGCGTTCAGTAGAGCACAGTCTGGAGTGCAGATTGAGATGTGGCTGCAGTTTGTTGGGCTTGTATATGAAATTATGAGATAATCTTCAGAGTAAGTGGTGTAAGATATACTTGTTGGAAATTGAGTGAAACTTCAATTGAATTGAAATGAAACTTGAATTGGACTATAAGTAGGAGAGAAACATTTTTATGAATCTTAATCGATGTGAACAGGATGATAGGAGGTGAAGAAAATTAATTTGTTTCTACCTTTTTGGAATAGTTAATACGCAATATCAAACATACGCAATCTAAGGCAAGTTTAGGGATGATTTCTGTAAGCTCGATCGAACATCTGCATAATAAACAGACGGATCTACAAGAAATCTTCGCTGATTCAAAGGTTGCAGATTTTATGTTAGATTCGCCTAAAAGCCGGATTGCACGTCTTTGGATAGATTCCAGTAAATTCAGTATGTATGTATATTTCGGGGCCTGAGCTCAAAAAAATCGAACAAACAGTATTCAACACCTGATAGCGATTGGACTTTAAAGAGAAGTAAAAGCTGGGGTGGTGTAAAATTTCTCTCAGCTCTAAGCTTAAGCGCACCCAATAATTACCAAGTCATCCACGAATTGAAGACTTATCTTAGAGATCTCAAACAGAAGTCATGGTTTCATTTTGAATGCTCAGTTATTAAGTCCCCTCATTATGGGACCAAAAACGCATCCTTGACAAAGTCCTACGTAAACCGAGATAGGGTTTTTTAATAGCGTTTGTCTGAACAGAGCTTCTAGGTACAATTTGTATACAGAGAATAAATGGTCCACAGGGGAAAAAATACAGAGTTGGCAGAGTTCGCGATTGAGTTCTTCTTCATCCGTATGGTAATTGGAATTAACGGGACAGTTTGCACTCGGCTTTGGTTCATTAGGTTTAATAAATTCTTTATGATAGTTTATATCTTTAACTTCGAAAATTTCATTACGAAGCTCTTCGCAGATCAGTACGAATTTGTTCAGAACAACGAATGTCGTTTTCGTTTATTTCGCATTGAGTCTCGTTTTTCGTGAGTCGACATTTTTTGAGGTCCAGATGTAGGTTACCTTGTTACCCTTGAACTTTTCTGGAGTGGGTACACAATTGTAATAATTTGCTCTTCCCCTTAATGCGTAGAGCCGACCTCCTAAGAGGGTGGATTTTTAAGTGAAACTGAATTGCCACCTGAGGTATTTAATCTTTTTGTTTAATGCACTCATTGGCCAGGGGGCGTTGGCCACCCCTTACTGGGCGCGTCTTCAGGTAATGGATAAAGGGAACCGCTGAAAGTAAAGTGACTGTCATTCGGTACTAGGGCGATATTCGGTGAATGATGCAATTGCAGGTGATCTGTAAAAGCCCATCATGAACCAATCCAAGCCGGCTTTATGTAGGTACGCGTTCATTGACTACTAAAACTTGCCGTACTAATAATTTTTATTCGAAAGGGCTATGTAGTCACACTCTTTGTTAGATAAATAATGGTGGTACTGCTGGCTACTTACCTGGTTAGTAGTGAATTAGTAACATATGAGATTCAGGACTGGAAGATCGTGAGGAGTCTTACCAGAGACTATAGTCTTGAACCACTAGAGCCCCTAAGAAGTATGTATATCGTGGTGGTTGTGGTTACCCGACTTCGCGAGAACGTAAGGTACTCTTAAGTTGGTGAGGAGCGGATTCTAGTCGGCTTTTACGAGTAGAGTTTCAATGACTAACTTTTGACATTTACAGAAGTATTTCTTATGGGAAAAACTGAAGTGTTAGTCATTGATTAGCTAATCAGCATTTATTAATACGAGGTTATGTCACAATTTCTCTAATCTAGAGTTTAACAGTCGCCAAAAGGCTTTCCGATCATCACGAATCAGAATATGGTTCATGGGTAACCATCCCATCTATCCTCTTTTTTGAACAAAAAGTTTGCATCAAAATACTACCGACAGTGCTCAATTCCGTAGTGGATACTAATGGAAATATGTCAAGGTGTATCTAATAAAATTGAGTTACCCCTAAGAGTTGTACTTCACGGAAACCACCTATTGTTACGAGGCAACCAAAATCCATGGAAAGTACTGATTACACCTGAAATGTGAGAACATTAAACAGAAGACTGTTACTAAGTAGAAATTACTGCCATCCATGAAATACGATTGTGTAAGACGGGCAAAAAGATTAAGAAAAACTCTGACATGCTGAGCAGAAATAAGGACTTTTCGGGTGTGGATTTGTTATAAAGGTAGCAAGAAGTCATATGGCTTGAAGACATTATATCAAGCGTGTTGTAACAATGCGGATGAAGGCTGATATACAAGACCTATTGGGCTCACACTCGACGAAGAAATGAGATGACAATGCTTAGGACAGTTTCTACCACCCCTGGACAAACTTATGAGCGACTACCAAAGCATGAATTTTAAATAGTGCTGGAAAATTGTCAGCGAATGTAGGAAGATGCAACATTTTTAGCAGAAAGCTCAGCCTACATGACACCACGTACTACTACACGTATCACTTTGATATCCATAAAGGGAAATGGCTCTATATTCACAAACGGTGAACCAAATTGATCACATTGTAATAGAGAGAGAAGCACGCATCCAGTTTTCGGATGACCGAAAATTCCGAGGTGCTAACCAACTCGGACCACTTGCAGCCAATGTAAGAATGCGGATATCTACCATGACACAACAAATGCGAATTATTGTAATAAAATTTATTGTTGAAAGAGTGGAATCGCAACAAACAGATCACACCATTGCAAACCCCGTATCCCTTAATAATTTGATTAATACCATTCCACCATAATGTCCAAGAATAATGGCGACGATGTTTCTTCCTTTCACCCTCCTTTTGGAGACAAAATTCTTTTTTGCAAAATTGAGATGGGATGGTTATCAATGGGTAATCATTCTCTGGAAGAGGATTTCGTTGAATTCGCTCACGCACAGTTTTCATAACTATACACCTCTATATGCATCACTTGAATGACCACTACTAGCCCTGATATCTACCACGGAGGGGGTGAATTAAAAAAGAGTTCTTGTGATGGTCTTATCAAAAAAAATGGTTTTACTTAATTTCCTCCATCTAGGGAAGAATTAAATCATAGAGGATTGTAAAATTGCAGTCATGTTACGTCCAACTAATTATTACAATCCAACACATAAAGCCACATGCCTACCTCGTCAATATTCATGAAAGTTTGTTTTGAATCATTGCATCGATTGGTTTTAGATACATTCAGTGCTGTCTGATGTTGCTCATGCTCAGCGACTTCTTTAACTGGAATTTCACATACACAAAAAAAAGGTTTAAAACTAACTGATCAAATAGCTGTTTTATATGCAAACTTTTTTTTTAAAACAAATAAAGTATCACGCACAATGGGATTTTCAGGTGACGAACTGTCGAATCCGCCAGCATATTCCTCATATGCTGCTTATAAACCCAAAGCACGTACCAACAATAAATCGGATAAAAATATCGTAAATGCCATTTGAATGCGTCAGTGTACTTATAAGCACAATGCGGGTGTTCTTCTTCTTTTTTTTTGTTAATTAGAAACGACTAGACATTCGTAGAATTATGCAAAAATTCGAATGGCTTATGGATTTGTTTTGGACAGTTTCTTTAAGAATGACTCATATGGGAGTGTTTGTGGTCTTAAAAAATATTTAAGCGATAAATATTCGAAAGAGTCGAACCTGACTTAGAGGCGATGTCATACAATTTTATTTGTATCCGTAAAAAATAGTCTACAACGTCACTGGAAAGAGTTCATTGACAAAATAGGAAGGAAAGCTTTATCTACATATTCTGTTCAGATATTACCGAAATTTAATGTAAGTTTTCCAATGCTTTAGATAAAAAAAAAACTTTTTAAGCGCGTAATGTAGAAAATATTTTTTTTTCCAATTTTTTTAATTTTTTTTGACGACCATCTTGGCCGTGCCTATAAATATTTTTTCCGCAAAATTTAGAGAGTAATATTGTCTTAATATTTGTTTGTTCTTAAAAAAAATTTATTCGATTTATTAATACAAGGTGACTCAAAAGAAAGTTTATATTTATTATTTATTTATTTATTTTATTTTCTGTGATGGTTGGGTGTTGTACGAGGGTAGATTCTGATTGGCTTTAACTTGGCAATGCCCAATGCTCGCAACTCTGACTACACATCAAACGTGCTTATGTTTTACCTCCAAGTGGTAGCCATCGGGTATTGGTCTCATCCAACCGGATTTGCTTGCTAAACGATAAGTGCGGGTGTTGATAACAAGACGTGAAACAGCATAATCACCATCTATAATCACCATGGTCAGACATTACTGCCATCCAGGAAATACGATGGGATGGGCCGGGCCGGTTAAAAAGAGAATGAAAAACTGTGACATCTACTATGGACCGTGTTATAATGAGCAGAAACAGCGAGTATTCGGATGCAGATTTGTTATAAGTGCCAGACTTAGGTTAAAAGTCTTATGTTTCCAAGACATTAGCGAACGCTTTGTAATAATCCGCATCAAGGCAAAATTCGCCAACATAAGCCTTATATAAGCTCATGCTCCGACGGAGGAAAAAGATGATACAACTAAGGATTGCTTCTACGATCTCCTTGACAAAACCTATGAGCGACTACCAAAGTGTGATGTTAAAATCGTGTTGGGAGATTTTAACGCAGAGGTAGGAAGAGAAGGCATCTTTAGCAGTATTGTCGGAATATATAGCCTACACGACAACACGTCTGGCAACAGACCTAGGTTAATTGACTTCGATGCGGAATGAAAAGCCAATATAGCCAGCACACGGTTTCCTCACCTCAATATGCATAAAGGGACATGGTGGTCTCCAGATCAACGAACAGTCAACCAAATTGATCACATTGCGATAGACAAGAGGCACGCGTCCAGTATTTTGGACATCCGAATATTCGGAGGGGCTAACATCGACTCGGACCAGTACCTTGTTGCAAAGGTATGATTGCGAATATCCGGCAAGAAAATAGCGCGATCGAGGATATAGAGAGGTGCCACTCCAGGAACGATGTTCGCAAGTTTTACAAATGTGTAAAATGTCAAAGCCAAGAACACAAGGCTCTAACAGAATCCTGTCGAGATGAACAAGGAAATATCGTAGTTGAGACATAGTCATTGCTGAGGATATGGAAGAACCACTTCTGCAGACTGTTAAACGGTGATAACGAACAACATTCCGCTGTCAGGCAAAACGAACCTTTCAATATTGGCAACGAAAGCGAAAACTACCAGCCATTCGATCTAAGTGAAGTGAGGGTAGCAGTATTTAAACTGAATCTAAAAGCGGCTGCCGAAAATTACAGCCTTCCCGGCGAGCTTAATAAATCCGGCGGAGATGACTTGATAAGTAACATCTACCAACTCATAAGCCAAATCTGGTCGGATGAAACTATGCCTGAAGAATGGAACCTCAGCATCATTTGCCCGATCCACAAAAAAGGAGACCCTCTGAACTGCGCCAACTACAGAATCATAAGTCTCCTCAACATCGGTTACAAGATCCTATCTGTCGTAATATGTGAAAGCCTGAAACCGTTTACCAACAACCTAAGCGGCCCTGATCAGTGTGATTTTAGGCTAGGAAAGTCCATAACTGATCAAATCATCACACTTCTGCAGATCCTGGAAAAAACCCAAAGAGTCCAAATCGATACTTACCACCTATTCATCGATTTTAAAGCCGCATACGACAGCATTGATAGAGACGAACTATACAGAGCCATGTCTAGTTTTGGTTAACCGCCCTAACTCGTCCGTCTGAAGTGTAGGATGACGATGGAGAATTCTCGCTGGGTCGAAAATGCCCTCACCGACACATACGATCCCAAAAATGGGTTTAGATAAGGTGATGAGCTGTAATGTGACTTCTTTAACTTGATTCTTGAGAGGATTGTACAAAACTCCCGAGCCAACACCAGAGGCACATTCTTCCAAAAACTACTTCCATAAGCCGACGATATTGACATCATTGTTAGGACTTAACGTGCTATCATCTCGTTTGCTAGTATAGAGAGGGTAGCTTCAAAAATGGGTTTAGCAGTAAATGAGGGTAATACAAAGTATATGCTGTCAACACGAAAGGACACACAATATCCACGAATTGGACAGAACGTCACCATTGACAGATATAACTTTGAGGTAGTACGGGACTTTGTCTACCTCGGCTCCGCTATTAACTCTGATAACAACATCTCGTCAGAAATCAAACGAAAAATTACTCTTGCAAACCGCTGTTTCTTCGGGCTAAGAAGGCAATTTAGTAGTAAAGCCCTCACTCGAATTACTAAGGTGATCCTATATAAGACCCTGATCATCCCAGTCCTGCTCTACGGCATGGACCGTATCAAAAGCGGATGAAGAAATCCTTGGTCGATTCGAGAGAAAAATTCTTCGAAAAATCTTCGGTCCCGTTTGCGTTGAAGGGCTATGGAAACGAAGATTCAACCAAAAACTATACGACCTGTACAGCGACATACCCATGATCAAAGAACTCCGCATTGGACGTTTAAGATGGCTAGGACATGTAGAACGAATGGATACCAATACTCCCGCTCGCAGAGTCTTCGATTCCTAGCCAGACGTCGGTCGGACGCAGTAGAGGAAGACCTCGCCTTAAGTGGCGCGCACAAGTAGAAACCTACCTCAACCAACTTGGAGTGCGCAACTGGAGGCAGTTAGCTAAGGACCGGGCTAATTGGAGAGGCATGTTGGTTAAGGCCCAGGTTCATCCCGGACTGTAGCGCCACTTAAGTAACTGTCGATGGGCCTTGGTAGAGAATCACTAAGTCATCTGCATAGAGCAGTACTTTGACTTCCACCCCGCCATAGTTTATACCACCTGATATATTATGCAGACATCCATATATAAGTAAAAGAGACCCCGACTTATGATGCATCCTTGCGGCACACCATTATTTGTGGTGAAGGTTTTTGACCTCTGCCAACCACTCAGTAGAAAAGCGGAAGTATTTGGCAGAAATTGTTCATAAACTTTATTGAAATGGAAGCCCTAAAGTTGACAGCTTAAATAGGAAAGAGTTACGATTGACTTTATCAAACGCAGCTTTGAAGTCCACAAAAAATGCGTATAACTTATTTTTGTTTTTAATACAATTTTTTGCTAACGTTGCTGGGGTAAATATTTGGTCTACCGTTGATAGATTAGCACAAAAGCCAGAATGAAAGATAATTATTTTATTATTGCTTTCAATCCATCTGATCAGACGACAGTATTACAATTTGGGTGAGTAATTATCTTAAAGAGTTTAATATTGCTATTCCTCTGTAGTTTTCAGGTATACCTGGATCACCTTTTTTGAAAATGGCACATATGGATGATGTTAAGAAACTTTCTGGTAATATCTCATCAACGATATTCGAGACAAGGGGTATATCTTAAGGTTCAGATGGCTTATTCTGTTTCATTATTTTGAGAAATGTTATAAGTTCCGACATTTCAATCCTCGAGTCAAGGTCTGCAATGTGGATGTCCGGCAGAGCATAGCAGATACTTCTTTGATCGGGGTCTGGCAATAAAAGTTTTGCAAAATACGTTGCTAGGATTTCAGCATCAATTAGTGAAGGGATTTAATTTTTACACTCGCTCAGCAATGTAATACTGGCCCAGAAGGACTTCAAGTTTTTGCAAGACAACAGCTTTGTTACTGCGTTCTTGAAATAAAGTGTTCTTTTGGTAAAACAAGTCGGTTTGTATTTTTTTTATTTATGTGGAGATATAAAACTTTGAAGGCTTCGTTGTTAGTTTCTTTGAATAGTTTTTTAATTTTAAAACGATCTTCTTCTTAAGCGAATACACTCATCGTCGTACCAGTACATTGAAAAATGATATCTCCTTGCGTGCGGGTAAACGGTTATTGTAGATTGCCTAACTACTTCAGAGATGGCGTTGGTAGCTTCTTCTACAGTACATACATTTATATTTGGCAAGGCAGGTAACAGTTGATTCAGATTGCTTCTTTAACGAACAGCCTTTTTCTTGAGCCATCTTAAAAATTTGTTAGTCTGAGTTGACAGGAACGAGCTTGTGTTTGATATATTATTATCGGATTTTATTTCAACAGAAACCACGATAGGGAAATGTAATGAAAAGTTAGCTGTAGCTGCACAGAAGTCACGTACAACGTTTAGCCATTCACCCTTGAAAATGCAGTAACAAAAGTGACATCACGGCTAGTGTCTCCCTTCGACACTCCATTCGACAAGAGCAATGACCTCGAGCAATAGTCTCTTCTACCCCAATGATGAATATTCTTAAAGTGCGCGTTTAAGCGGCTTTGTTCCGACTGAAGCTTTTCTATATTTGGATAATCGAGGGCTGATACAGGATAGATCGGCGGTTCCGCTAATCTACCACGAAATCTTCTACTAATTCTACCAAAAGCTTCCCGTTATCGTTTAAGTATCCGTCTAAGCTATTTCTAATTATTGAAAATTGTGGATTATACAGGGTGGCGCACGAATCGTGCTACAAAAATAAAACGTAATAACTTTTTTCTGTGTGAGTAATCGGCTTATTTTTTTTTATTTTGTAGGTTACTATTTAGATTTATAAAAATGGATGCTTGGGATACGGAGAAAAGAATTTGGATAGTGCAACGGTACCATGCTTTGCAGTCCGTCATTTCCGTCCAAAGGGAATTTAGGCGGGAGTTTGGCGGTAATCCCCCGAGTAGATGGACCATTATGAGGTTTGTAAACATGTTTGCCGAATCTGGAAGCATCGCACGAAGGCCGTACCATCGAGATGCCAATGTTCGGGTTCAGGATACAATCGCAGCAGTAGCATCTGCAATACAGGCCAATCCGAGCGTTTCGACCCGTAGCTTATCGGGGCAAATTGGAGTTAGTAGACGGTCATTACAACGGATACTTCATGACGATTTAAACTTGTTTCCGTACAAAGTCCAAATTACTAGCAAGTTAAACCCTCAGGATTTGCCTGTTCGCCTGGAATTTTGGCAAAAAATGATATAAATGGCCGAAGAAGACAACACATTGATCAATTGTTTGTTCATGTCTGATGAGGCCCATTTTGATCTTAACGGCAATGTAAACAAGCAAAATTGCCGTATATGGAAAGAGTCTAATCCAGAAATGCTCCATGAGACGGAACTGCACCCAGAACGAGTCACTGTGTGGTGCGCAGTTTCATCAAGGTGTATTGTCGGGCCGTACTTCTTTGAAGAAAACGGTGTAACCGTTACTGTCAATCGGGACCGTTATTTAAAGATGTTGAAGGAGTTTTTTTTACCCAGAACTGCGCCGAAGACGTATACCATTCAACAGCGTTTGGTTTCAGCAAGATGGAGCAACTGCACATATAGCCAGACCAGTTATGGCGGAGCTTAACAAAAAATTCGCAAACAAATTAATTTCTAGGAACTCCACTCTTCGCTGGCCCCCAAGGTCACCTGACCTGACTGCACCAGACTTCTTTTAATGGGGTTATGTCAAGCAAGAGGTGTATAAAACGAAGCCCAGGAATTTAACTGAATTAAAGCAGTCCATAACGACAATAATTGAGGCGATCCCAACTTCAACTCTTCAGGCCGCAATGAATAATTTTTTGATCAGGTGCCGCATATGCGTGGGAGAGCGTGGAGGTCATTTGCAATCTATAATCTTTAAAAACAACTAACTATTTAAAATAAAATTTAATTTTCTATTCAATAAAAAAAATAAATGAAATACATCGATTAAAAAAAAAGTTATTTGAATTTCTTATTGTAGCACAATTGGTGCGCCACCCTGTATAAATCATTGCAATTTTGAAAGTTACTTATTCGTCCATTTAAATCACCAATTATCATCATATTTTCTAAGTTACTATTCATAAGAAAACTTCTAAGCTTTTCTAATTCAGAATACCATTTTCCAAAATTTAAATATGTTGGGACTATGACTAATTTCTTAGCGTTGAAGTTAAGTTTATATTTGATATTTATATATTTATATTTAGTGGATCGATTAAAAAAAAAGTAAGCGATCTATTGGAAATAGGTTCACAAATTATTAATAATTCCGATATTGCATTAGAACTTTCTCTCCAACATTTTAAATTTAAGAGGCCACACTTTTATTTTCAACTTTTAACTTTTTTTTAACTTTAAAACCGGAGCTGTATTTAATCTGATTGTCATATCTGGACACAATAACTTTAATTTGATTTCTAGCATTTTAACACATACAACACCAACTACGTTGAATATATACGGGTGGCTGAGGGGAACCTTCTGACACACAATTTCAAGCGTTTAAAATCGTTTCTAAATAATTTCCACAACCCCCCTTGTGTAAAAAGTAAATTGCCAAACACTAATTTTCAATTAAACGTTTTTCAACAGAATAACGAAAAATGCTATATTTCATGTTTTTATTAGGAACCTTTTAATTTCATTAAAACAACACCCGCATGAAATACCATTCCACTAAGAAATGCACTTTGACACTACGTGCCATCATTGTCTCCATAGCACGCCATCGGTCATAATTAAATCCAAAAAAGACAATCAAATCCAACTTAATGACCTCCATGACATCTTTGACTGTCATTAAAAAAAAGGAACTCTAAATGCGGACAACTCATTGCACAGCAGATACAACCCCATTGCATGAAAGATACATCTTGTTAAACGTGCACATTTAAACGAGCTTTCTAAGCATTAATTATTTCATTTATTTTTATTCGACACTGACACTGTTTCTCAGCATTTTATTGTTTTTCCCTACCATTCTTACCATTCAACGGAACGCATTAAATGCGCGGTTAATTAAAACGTGAAAGAAAGACCTACATACGGATACCCGTCCGTAACCTTTTTCGTAATCGTCGTAGTAAGAGTGCGAACCAACTCCCCCATGTGGAGTGTGTGGACATGGAGAATCGGATCAGAATAACGGCAACAAATTGCATTCACTTTCACTTGCTTGAGAAGAGGAGAACTAAATTCGGATTGCAAATTGAAATTTTCGAGGGGGGAGTATCTATAGTGTGTTAACAGTTGAATTGGTTTTCATTTCAAAATAGAAATAACACAATACGATCATCTCATTCTAGTTTAAGTATCTTCGATCAACAAATGAGCTTAGATATGCATAATTTACCAGTTCCAAACGAACAATGGCATGCTTGAGTATCTCCTCATCCCAATTAGACAAACCCCTTCACTCTAAACAACAATAACATTAACAAAGATGCAAAAATATTAACTACATCCATCATGACACCATTAAGTAAAACAAACCAAGCATCATCTTACGAATTCACGCACGAATTCTCTCCACTTACAGCTGCAGAAATACAACACAGGATCCCCTTCTCTCATAATCATTTCGAAGAAGTAACGAACAATTTCTATTTGCATCGCCCCCAACATCCTATTTTGCAATTCAACAATAGCGTTCTTGTTCTCCTCATCATCTCATCCATTCGGCTTCCCATCCGTTCTCAAAGCCTTACAAAAACGTGCGATACAATCAAAACTGCTTCTCGTCGTCGCACGTATCTACCACCGCATTTTGATTGAAAATGTAAAACCCATTATGCCCGGCAGTATATAGATACAATGGCCATGCATTCATATATCGCATTCGCGACTGTCCGTCAATTCACTTAGCAGAAAACAAGTAACAAGACGCCTCGCTCATTTTATTGACACAAACGTTCCGATGGTGCCCCCAAACACCGCCGCCGCCTACCCCAGCCGGGCATAAAAGAGAAACAAAAGACCATTCCAACACATGTGAGTTCTCTCATACTGCACCCAGGGAGAATATAATTGTGCACGGATGTGGAATCAGATACTTGACGGGACGGGACACGGGACGCTACTTCGCGAAGTAATGGACCTCAAGTGCGTGCCTTATTGTCCACTTATGCTGCTTCGTCGCCATTGAATTTCTGCTGATGGCCAAGAATAGCAAAATTCCAAAGAACCTCCTCGCAACTGAACGAATCACTGACGAAGCAAATTGAAATCGATCTGTCCAAACATCATCTATCCATTCGATGCGATGTGTCATAAATGCACATGGATAGAGATACCCGTCGTCGTCGAAAAACGTCAAGCCAAACGCGAAGACTATGGCTTAATGGACAGCCGCTGTCTTTACCCATAAAGTGTGGGAACATGGAAACCACGTTCTTTGGATTTTTTTTTGTTTGGACACTGAAGGCGATTCTGTTTACATCGGAGCCGAACAAATCGGATTTAATGGATTTTTTTTGTTCATTAGATACTCTTGGTATCTGATCGGTTAGTTGAACGATTTTGAAAGGTAAACGCGGGTGATTGGAGCGCAGTTTAGACCGTGTAATGTGTCATGAACTATAAATTTGTTTTGACAGTCACCGTGGAGTATAGAATTGGACTGATGGAGGTCTTAGAGAGTCGGTCTTGGTCCACAATGAATGAAGTTGATTGTTTGGGATGCGGATGGGAACGAGGTAGGTACATCGTGGGTACATATTGGGTACCTACTTGTGTACATTTGTGGGCGGCAAATTGTGGGAGCATTTTGTTTGTTCTCATGACAATATTGGCTTTTATGTTTGAGTCTTGCAAGGGCAATAACCTGGTGTATTTTAATCCCTTTTGTTGTAGGAAAAGATGTTTTTTTTGGTGGATTACAGAAAAGTTGATTCATTGAGAAATTTTCTAAGCGAAGATATAATAACTTTGTGATATTGGTAATGGAATGATGTATCCCCATGCAGAGATACATTAAGTAGTCAATCAATGCCATTGCCGATAGATAATTCATCATGATAAAACCTTCACCTTTTGTTTTTATTTAAAAGTCTTCACAGAATAATGTCTCGCTAATCCGAAGCAATTATTGGAAGGGGTGTTTCGATTGTTGTCGATTATTGAAAAGAGGGAAAGAGCTGGTTGTGGTTTCCTTTTATCCGTTCCTAAATAACGTATTTGACAGGCAAAACCATAAGCAGAATGAGATTGTGTACATATGTAATTGTGGTTGCATTTATACTTCCAAAAAACGTGTAATGACCAACATAACATATCAATTCAATTGTTTTTTTTTTAATTTTAAAGCAAATGAATTTCTTGTCAGTCTTTAAACAGCTAAAGCTAAACTAAATCTATCTATACTAGATAATTCATGTCACGTGAGATAAGAGGAATGAGTACTTCCAACAACCGTCACCATTTAAAAACCGCATACACTCATCAGATGTTAAAAAACGTTTGGCAATATATAGTCTTAGGACTTATTAGAGTAGTGGACTAACGTCTGGAAGTGCAATATAGTCATCCTCCCTTTGGTTGAGGTTGGTGTCAATATTATTTCTATATGGTCCATAATTTAATTTGAGCATGTCAGGGCGAATTTTATAATTGGGGCGCATTTCCACGATTGAAAATCTATTGTTGAAATAATTATCTTGGCCATTGGAGTGATGAAGCTACGCTGAATATTAATCGTTTTGATGATGATCCAACTCGATCAAGGTAGCTTTGGTATAGTCCATCACAGTTGACACACAATCGTAATGTTTCATCTGTTTTTGCTTACAGATAGAGTCAAAGGTGAGAGTTATAGGATTGCTTTATCATACCAATCTTTAAAAGATGATTGACCACCAGAGAAAGCAACTTGCAGAATTTATTTAAAATGTTTGTACTGGATCTTCGAAATAACGGATGAATGTCATGAATAGACTTAAGCCAGAACAAAGCCTACTTATTGTGAAAATTTAGTTCCAGTATAAATCAGTGGTCACTTGGTCAGTTAAAAATTGTTCTAGAGTTCGTTGACAACACTTTGGTCGTCATAATCCAACCGAACACACCATTCAAAAAATTTAATAAAATTTCGAACCAATTTCACACTATTGGACATTTATCCAACAACAACCCTAAACTAAAAATTTCGCTTCGATAAAGCACTATGGAAGCTATTTCCCCCCAGCAATATTACTTGTCTTATGGAAGTCTTATGGAAAAAACATTTACTTCTATAAGACTTCTTTAAATTCTTCTAAAAAGCTTAACAGAAAAAACTTTGTTTGCTTATAAAAGAAACAAATTATAGGCTTCACACAAAGTTTTTCCGTATATATTTGCAAGCCTTCTCGAAATAGAAAAATAACAATTTTTTCTTTTTGTTTTTATATTTTCGTATATTACTTACTTTTATTAATTTCAATCTCTTGTAATTATTAAAACCCAATTCGTTATTATGAAAGTATGAAATGCAATGCAATTAATTATATAAAAACTCTTATCTTACTGGGTTTCGAACTCGTGTTCTCTCGCACGGTAGTCCAACACGCTATCCACTAGGCTGTACTCTGGAACATGAAAGACGAGTAAGTACAACGAAGTACTTGAATCGTCTTGACTCATTCTCCGGTAGGTTCCCGATTTCTTCACCTTTTTTTCGATCTTTTCACCTTGTCCCGATCTTTTCATCTTTTTCCTGATCTTTTAACCTTAGCTTTTTTAAACCTTCATTCGTCAGGTCTATACATACTATGCTTCGGATTAACTTCGTGCGAAGTTCTAATGAAACATCTTAACGTATGGTACATGCACACACATCTCCGGAAGCTTAAAAACAACCTTACAGAAGTTACGCCATCATAATTTCTTTCGATTATGCTTGTGAATTTGCCTACATAATGTCTTAAACAAGCTTCTACACAAACAATTGACTGTCAAAATACTCAAACTCCGCTCACAAGTACTATGTAAGGCCTATAGAAATAATTGCTTGTGGAAATTAAATTTTTGTGCCTTATGGAAGTATAATAATTGTTAGTTGGAAAGAGCGCGTAGAGCCCGTAATAAGGAGAATATTGCTGCAGTAGCAAGAAGTATTCCTAAAAACCGTTATCAGTCAATTCTCAAGGTTTGGGCATCTTTCATGGAACGTTGTGGCGTATTTTGAAGCATGATCTTGCTTTATAAGTGCATAAAATACAGCCGTTCATGAATTGAAACCGGCTGACTCTGAATTACGTTTTACTTTCGTCTTGTGAGCAGCTTGGAACAGCTTCAAATTGATTCATTTTTTTTTTTATCAAAACTTTGTTTTTAGCGATGAAGCTCATTTTTGGTTAAACGGATACATAATACGTATTTGGGACGATGAACGTCCAGAGGCAATGGCCGAGTTCATAGAAGTAAAAATTATTAATTAATTAATTAATTTAATGTAAACAAGACATTTTCTTTGCATGAGGGCAGTTGCCACCTGCGTTCATTAAAGCAAATTGGCAGTCAAACTGTGATCAACTCTGCATTGAATTTTGTTTTGTTGAGAGTTGAAGGAGAAAATATGTAGGTATGCAATATAATTGAAAATTAATAGATTTTGCCAAAAGAAAGGAAGTTTTTTATTATTAACAAATGAAAATATATTATTTGTTTTTTATATACATTTTTGGGGCGAAAGTATATATTTTGGGGGCGGAAGTTGACACCAAATTCGTTTATGAATGAACGAATAAAAATTTATTCTTTGAGAGGTTTTGGGTAGGTCAAAAGTGGACAAATATCCTTTTCAAAAACTGTTGAGAAATGGATTGATTCAAGGTCTACATAACATTGCATTATAAAAAACGAGCCTGAAATGCGGCCTTTTTCATTCGAATGGAATGTTTCTTGAAATTCAGTTCATTCTTATCAAAGTAATCTTCCTTTTTCTTCCTTGATTCATTTAAGTGATTAAGAATCAATCCTAAAATTATTTTTTTACTGAACATTCTTAACAAGTTTTTGTATAAAACACAACCAAACTCTGTCAGAGAAAGAAGAAATAGAAGCGATCTAAGAATTGCGGCCGTTTTTCTGTTCATAATTGCATGGAATCAATATTTTCTGCATGGCATGTGCAACAATGTTGCAATTATGAACTCGCCCCATCTAACAGCTATCAATACAAACCCAAAAATACACTGTTTGGTGCAGTGTCTGGCCAGGCGGCATCATCGTACCGTATCTTTTTAAAAATCTATGTGGATATATGAAATCTCTTGTTTATATCGATAAACCCGAAACGATTGAAGCTTTGGAAGCCAACATAACTCGTGTAATTCATGGAATACCGGCCATGATGTCGAAAAGACGTTTAAAATTGGACCAACAGTGGACCATTGAATATTGAATGGCATAAATAAAATTAACACCTCAAATAATGCGTTCCATACTTAATCGATTTAATTTCTCTGATGGATGATTATGTTGACCGTAAAATGGACGTAGTGCGCGATACGTATTTCGAACAGAACCATAATTTTCAAAAAAATTTGCACAATTTGGAAGCGTTGTTCAGACGTCAGTCTATTCATGTTGAAATGCTCACCGCCAGTTAAAATAGTGTTGCCAATATAAAGTTCTATACCTCTAAAAAAATATACCTGTTATAAGGAATAGTGATATTCACAGCGATCTAGGAATTGCTACCATGCGTAACGAAATATCAAACTTTGCTCTTAGACATCGTGACAAACCTTGAGCGCCGCACAGTGGCGGTGCTGCGAACAAAAGTTGGCCAAAACCCCCAAATAATTTCGTAAAAACTTTTTTTTATAATTGTTAAGTCAATAAAAACAAATTATTAACCTTTTCAAATAAGTTTTATTATTGCAAAAAAAATAAAAAAGCTTAACTTTTAATCATTAAGTAACTAAAAATAACTTTTTCAATTTTTCGGGAAAATCGACTTGAGGCTTGTTTTTATACCCTATCCTATAGGGGTATATTAGTTTTGATACTTAGTTTGTAACATAGAGAAATAATTTAGCTACATATACCTCAAAGTATATGGATCGACTCAGAATCGCTAGCTGAATCGATTAGGCCATGTCTGTCTGTCCGTCCGTCCGTCCGTCTGTACGTCACCGATTTTTAGGCCTTAAATTTTGAGCAGGATAATGAAATTTGGTATATAGGATCCTCGTCCCTGCCTACAGAACAAGTGTACAAAATTTTTAAATCCGCCCACTGACACGCCCCCTTTTAAGAAAAACTCATTTTCTGGCCAAACCGTAAGGAATTTTAAACAAGTTTCTGAACAACATATTTAGAC
Organism: Rhingia campestris; assembly: GCA_932526625.1. Lineage (NCBI taxonomy): Eukaryota > Metazoa > Arthropoda > Insecta > Diptera > Syrphidae > Rhingia > Rhingia campestris. The sequence goes on from OW052183.1 coordinate 15,393,275, forward strand.
AATCTTAATATCAATATAAATGGGTGGTCGAATAATCTATAGGTAAAGGGTGTTTTTTTAAGATATAGAACATAGGGATGACAGTCAAACTAGCTGTCATACTAATGAAGTGTGCTTGACTTTTTCTCAGTATAACTTGCAAATCTTCATGGTGTTTTGCAAAATATACTGAAAAAAGACTCAGACCAGAATACTGTTTACATACTGTCTTGAAAATTTATTTCCAAAATTCGTGCTCAGTTTGCCAAACTTATAGACCACTGCATAATCATCCATCTGAGCAGCTAATACGCAACACTATGGATCGATTCCTGACCTGATGATGTTCGTGGTGCCAAAAGATGAACTCCTGGTTATCGTTGTATCGCTGAAAATTAAAAATTCGGCACAAGAGGATTTGATACCAAACGTCGTATTGAGACATACGGCAATAGAAGCATTCGATATTTTTACCACTCTGTTCAACAGTGTTCAAGAATGTATAAGGCCTGTCTGGTTGACTTTAAGAAGGCCTTCGACAAAGGTATGGTTAGAGGGGCTTTTCTACAAGCTAACCAGACTGGGCATTCGTAAACCAATGCTGTTTATGATATATGAAATGCTTATGGGAAGAAGTTCGTTGTTAAATGTGGCAACGTAACTTCGAGTTAAGTCTTTGAAATTTAAAAAAAAACGACTTACAACAGTGGGCGGTGAACTCCCGATATTGTTTAACGTTTACACCAGTGATCTTGTAGGTTCCTTCAGAGACGCTATAGCATACGTATAAGATTTATTGGCGTACAGGTCGGGTCCAACAATCGAGGTCATTAACATACTCTTGCAGCGTGACTTCGATCACAGACAACGGAAACAATCCTGTTAAGAATACCATTGCTTAGGGCTTCTAGCGAAACCAGAAAAAAAAAACGGGAATTGGCCATCATTGGACAGCATGCACCAGAATACCATTGCTTAGGGCTTCTAGCGAAACCAGAAAAAAAACGGGAAAAATTGGCCATCATTGGACAGCATGGACATTGGAAAACCATTGGCGGTACGAAATGAAGTTAATTATATTGGCATCTGGCTTGACCAGTTTCTGTATTAAAAAAAATGTAGATGCTTTGCTGGCTAGGACCAAGGGGGCTTATGCTCTGACAACGAGACTGTTTCAAAGCAGTCGAAGTCATATGCTACATTGCCCTAACAAGGCCAATCATCGCTTACGACTGCCCCGTATGGTTTAACGTAGAACCATCCTATATGCACTGCTTGAGAGACGGTGTCTTTGATCTTGTCTAGGACTGTACCGAACGCCAGATTCAAAGTACGTAAAATATTATAGCAACAAGGACCTTTGCGATGGGGCTCATAGTTTATAGAATTGACAATTTCCTTGTAAGGGCGATGGCCAACGATAACAGCCTGATTATCGGGGCTTACTAACCCAATAATACTTACATGGAAAGTACTCTTATTTCGGGTTTTATCCCACCTAAAGCAATCATTTACATCGACTCTTTAGGGCTCTTTGCTAATGAGACCTTACATTTAATCATTTTTGTCGAAGAACGCGTAACATTGTAAGAACTGATAAAATTTCAATTTAAAAGTAAAAAAGTAAACCAAAGTGAACGATACAAACAGAGCTCAGAAGTATGTCCCGCCCATTGCTATTTTTCTTTTCTTCTTCTATTTAGGAACGCAATTAGTTTGAAACCATCCATCTCCGGATGTGATGGCATAATTAATCTCCGACTTCATGACCCCTTATCGAAGCCTAATCAACAAGTTCCTTTCCTGTTGCAACTATGTAGTCTGTATACAGATCCAAATCATCGAACCCAAACACCCTTTCTAAAAACAAAGAATTTCCCCCATCAAAAAAAAAAAAAAACAATACAATCCCATATGGCACTATATCCATAAGTATAACAAATACTGAAAGAAAATATTCATATAGTTCACTCACCTGTTTATTGCCATCAGACCATGAAGCTCATTATGCAAGATCCAAAACACCTCCGTTTAAGTACAATATAGTTCGGCAACACGTACAAGTACAATGTTGTATAGAATTCCGTTAGTTACTGCTACAACCGCGTAGATAAAAGATACTCTGTATCTATTTTTTTTAATTATTTTGTTTGTCACACGAACTAGAATTTATTTTTTAATTAAATTGATTTTTATTTTGTTGTATCACTTTACACGAAACATTTTTCATCAATTCCTTGATTTTTTTTTTATAAAACCTGTGCAAACATTATTCTGCCCAACTTTGCACTAGATTGCACTTTTCACAATTTCAGTTGTTGCTTTAGTATGTACATGTATGGGTGTATAGGATGTGTTTGACTACCTCTAATGGCGGCGAAACATGGACTCGTACGAAATTCGTTTTAACCCAAAAGTGGGGGAGAACACATATATAAATTAAAATCACTCAACTGTGATGCACTCAATTTGCATTTATTTTTCTTTTCCTTTTTTTATTTTTTCTGTTACACACAATTTTTTTTTAAACTCTTGTTAGAGAAATGGAATATTTATTTGGTAGCACTTTTTTTTTGTAAAATTTGGATTATTTTCTTCCGGTAATTTCACTTTTTATATTTAAATAAATAAGTAAAATAAAATGAATTATTTTATTTTTTAATGCTTAACAATTTTATTTAATTTACTTCACTGTTGGTGGCACAACACTGTGTGTAATCGCGGCGTTAGTATACGAGTAATGTATGGAGATGGTGATAAAAATGGTTTTATTCAATTTTTTTTTATAATTTTTTTCAGTTGTTAACAATTTTTTTTATGGAAATATTTATTCACAGAGTTAATGGGTCAATTAATTTTACATAATCCACAAATTCCAACGAACACGAAGGATAAAATTCCAATGATGTATGCGAATGGACGACAAAAAAAACATGTGTTCGAGATATTTGTTCTGTATACGACGACACTAATGGATCGATTCCACTGTTGAATGAAAGGATTTTGTTTTTTATTTAAGTTGAAGTTGTAAATAAATTAATTTTTTTATATGAATAATATTTATAAATGAATGGATAAGTAAATAAAATAAAAAAAAATTAAAGAGAAAGAATTTTTCATTTTTATTTGATGAAATTTTGAGAAGTGTTGTTGAAGTGGTATTTACGGGGTGGTTCCAAACGGGTGGGTTTTAAGTAAACAATAACGAATTAAAAAATAACGAAAATATTGTAAAAGCTGGAAACAGCTAAGTAGAATTTTATTATATTCGGGGATTATGTTGGATCTGTAAAAGTATTCAATTCTCCGAATATACACCCTCTGTGTGAGAGATTACAAGTTGTTTTCAGGCGATAAAAATAAATTCGGTTTTTTATGTTATTAAAAAATGAAATTGGATTTTCAGGAAGAGAATTGTTTCGATGGCTTAAGTAACCTCTGTCTTTACTTCTTGACCATACTTATTGGAATTGTACAAGTATGAAGGATTTACATTCTTGATTTGGAATTATTTTTCTATATTAGGCGTGTTTTTGTTGGCATATGTGGATAAAAAAACGTTTTCAGGCGATAAAAATAAATTCGGTTTTTTATTTTATTAAAAAATGAAATTGGATTTTCAGGAAGAGAATTGTTTCGATGGCTTAAGTAACCTCTGTCTTTACTTCTTGACCATACTTATTGGAATTGTATAAGTATGAAGCAGAAGAATTTACATTCTTAATTTGGAATTATTTTTCTATATTAGGCGTGTTTTTGTTTTTTGTTGGCATATGTAGATTAAAAAACGCACCTACCTGCCAACGTAAAAAAGATAACAATGTGACAGCTGACAGTTCGGGGTTAGTAAAAATGGAGCGCTATACGAAAGAACAACGCATTTACATCATTGTTTAATGCTTTAAAAATAATGAAGGTTTTATCTGCAACAGTCCGCAATTTTCATACAAAATATGGCCGTGATTTTAAACCATCAACTGTGAAGAGAATAATTGAAAAATTCAGGAAGACGGGATCAATTAGTGATCTTGGACACTCTGGATGTCCTGTCACAAGTCGTTCAACAGAAAACGCGAAGCAGTGGGTGAGAGTATTGCTGACATTCCAGGAACTTCAATTCGGCACGTCAAGAATTAGACATTTCGAGAAGTTCTCTACGGCGAATTCTCACAAAAAACTTGAAACTTCATGGCTACAAAGATCAAGAACTGAAGACTACTGACCATGCAAAAGAGTTCGTTGAATGGATGCAAGTGGAAGCTCATTTTTTGAACAAAATCATCTTCAGTGATGATTTTCAGTTTTATGGATTCATCGTCAAAATTGTCCCAGTAAGGGTTCAGAAAACCAACGGGTAATTATTAAGAAACAAATGCATCCACAACGCGTGACTGTTCGGTGCGGATTTTATGTTGGAGGCATTATTGGACCATTCTTCTTCGAAAAAGCGGCTGGTCAGGCAATAACAATTAATGGTGTTGGTTTTCGTGACATGATATTCCAGTTTTTAGTGTTTAAATGTCAAGATATGGATATGACCAACATGTGTATTCAACATAATGGTCTCACCAGAGAAGAGGTGCCAGAGAAACAATTGAAGCGCTTAGGTGAAGAAGGGGTTAAAGGACATTTTCAGGAATATAAACATTTTTTCAGCAATAAAGAGGTTATATGGCAACTTAAGTTTTCGTGTGATCCACCTATCTCTAAGTGCTATAGTTTACTATTTAGCTCTATAGGAATCTGGTATGAAGGTGGTAAACGCCATACAATTTTGAAACTTGAAGCTCAAGTATCTCAAAACTATGAAAATGTCACTTAACTCGTTCCTCATCTAAGTGCTTCAATTCAATTACTGCATGAGTCATTTCTTAATCGTATAATCGGTCGTTTTTGCGATCAGAATTGGGCATCAAGGTCTTGCAATTTAACGCCATTGGATTTTTTTCTTTGGGTTATTTTTTTAAAATCAAAGGTCTATGCAAACAAGCCCACGACCACCAACGGCTTGAAAGAGGAAATCAAGCGGTGTATTAACGAAATTCAGCCACATTTCATTTATACGAAAGGGTCATATAAAATTTCAATAAAAGAGTACCAACTTGCCAACAAAGCCGTAAAGGCCATTTATCCGATGTGCTATTTCATACATAACCCCAATCTGTATACCCTATGAATCAATAGAAAATTTGGGCTTTATAATTAAAAATCTGTATTTTCTATCAAAATTACATTTTTCTTGAATTATGGGACATCCTTTATAAGCCAAACATGTAGGTTAAATCCAAAAATGTTGGTTAAAACCAGAAAAAAAGTAGTCAAGTCCATACAGAATGACAAGTCTCAGACAAGAAATTATTTATAAATACTTTAAAAAAATGATCTGCCAACACTTATTGGGAAAACAAATTAAATTCCTCACATCAAATGAACTTTACCATTCATTTGGTCCATTTTTCAGAAAAAAAAACATTTTTCGTCCATTTTTCAGAAAATTCAGAAAACATTTTTTTTTTGAAAAAAATTGTTAGTGCATTTTTTTTAAAAAAAAATTTAAAACAAATTGCTTTCTTCGCTTTTTCAGAACTTCACCTTTCATTTTGTCTATTCGTTGGAGAAATAATTAAGCTCGAGGAATGCCAGAATATATTTGATTCACAATTACAGGTGGCATATGATAGATATTGTCGAGTAGTAAAACTTCTAGCAAAATGATGAGTTTTTCAGGTCACATATGACAGCGTCCATAGGCTTGTTAGTTTCAGTCTTGAGTTGAACGTTACGAGGACTAAATTCATTTTTCAAGCCCGTATATAACAGCGTATATAGGACTTGTTAGTATCAGCCATAAATTGAGCGATTCGTGAACTTAATCTTATAAGAAGACAAGCTAACCCGGCAAACTTTGTTTTGCCACCCTTAACATTTAGGGGGATGAAAAATAGATGGTGTCCGATTCTCAGGCCTAACGGATATGTACACAAAATTTCACGAAAATCGGTCGAGCCATTTCGGAGGAGTGTAATGACTAACACCGCGACATGAGAATTTTATTTATAAGATGATGAGTTTTATAGGTCACATATGACAGCATTCATAAGTTGTCTAAAGTTGGACATTTTGAGAAGTATTTCAATTATTTTCAGAACACGCAGTTTCGACAGTAAACCTTAGAAACGGTGTCAAATGTTACTTGACTATAATGCTGGTTAAAAAAAACACCTTTTGAAGTAAAGCAATTATCTGATATAATGAGGAGAAAGAAAACTGCACCAAACAGTCCTTTTCAATTACTTTTCACTCTAATACCCAACAATTTATTTTATATATTTTTTATAAAGCGTATGCAAACAGTTTTGAAGACGGTTGCATAGAAAAAATATCGATCACTAGCAAATTTTAAGTATCTGATATTGAAAATATAAATCAAATGAAATATCTGACATTATTGGCCCATTCATGGCATCAAACCTAGCTATTTCTATTCATATTTAAGTGTGAACTTTAATTTTATCTGACCTTCTGTTAAGCACCAATTGCAAACGGAAAATTTGAGAAGCTTCTCATGACATGACAGACTTTGGCAAGATGTGGAGCAGTGAACAAAAAAATTGTCATTTTCGTGCTTTGAAAAAGTGACCTCGATTAGAAGTTCAACGCAGTAACCAGCACTAGGCCAATATACCGATATCTGATACTGAAATCGAGGTAAAAAAAGTGCAAAAAAAAAAAATATCGGCAAGTAGTAGAATTTTTTGGTAGCAGAAATACTTGATACCTTTCAGTGTCAATATTTGTAAAGCTTATGTATATGAATCAGAAAGGAATTATTATCACACTGATACGATAATAAAAATAAATTATCGACTACAAAATGTATCGGTGTCGATATCGCAGCAAAAAAGCTTCAAGGACTCTTGTATACCTATTTTCAATTCGACCTTTACCCAAACTCAAGAGAGTAGATACAATATAATATCGGTAGCGATTTAAAAAGTACAAGGTGACCATATCGGAAAGTGATATAAATTTTACAAATGGCGTTGAAATAAATTCGGTTTCGACATTTGTAAAGCCAACGAAATAGAATTTGTGTGGGACAAGAACGGAACTATACACTCCTGAAGAACGAGATGTTTTTTTAAAACAACAACTCGTCAGTAGTTTTGGAGTCCAAAGAATTATTTAAAAGAACCCGTTATTTTTTTTATTCTGTTAACAGGATATAGCCGAGAGATATAAAGCCAAACAGTAAGACCCTTTTTGTAGATCCCTTCAAATTTCGACAATCCGTTCTTATATCTAACAGCATTGTGCCAGAACACAATGGCAGAAATTCTGAAAGCAGTGAAGCACGCACTGCAGCAGATGGCACATGGCAGAATTGCTGTTTGACAGTAGCAACAGTATTGGACTGCACTATCCCGGAGGGAAATATTGTTTGCACGGTTGTGATCCCGGCTTTTGCAGTGGATTTTATTGGGCCTAGGTTGAAATGGAGACAACTTGCAGAACTGTAATACATGCCGATTGTACATGTGTCCACATCTATGAAAACCAATGTGTTCTTTTTTATTCTGCCGGAAAAATTTAGCTCATGTATTTCGGGCTTTATCAAATGTAAATCTGAACATTTATTCAGTGCATGAACTGTGTCTAAATTTATCGGCTTTGATAGGTCGGAAATTCTTACAAACTTTCGCAAGTCCTTTTGGCAAAAGGTACAAAAGCACTCAGAAATGATCGGCGAAGCTAGGTTTTAGGCACAGAAATGCTAATATTTATTTATTAACTAATGGCACTCGAATGAGTGTGTCGGGGATTCAATGTTTTTTTTTAATTGGAACCTAGATATCTGTGTACAAAAGGAAAAACAGCATAAGTCGACTCATGTCAAAAATGAGTTAATGGCACCATAGCAATCTACCCTCTGGAATGCATATACCGTATTTTTTTGTGTGTTGTTACCATGAATTAATTTGTGCTGTTGGAACATGGGGGGCAATGAAATTGCTAATGGACTACCAAGAAAAGGATCTGCCCGAGGAATCCCTTTGATGTACATATACCAACTGTTTAAGAAACGAAGACTTTTCAGGCTGGATTATTGGTGTCCTTTCTACTTAAATATCCTTTTCATATTTTTTTTTTATAATATGCGCGCACTCAAGGGCTTATGAATATCCTTTATATGTTTTAGCACTGGTGGTCGTTAAGGGAATTCGTGATAAGAAGAGAGGGGGTACCGATGTTTGTTGGTTTAGGCAATGAATGGACAGACCAAAATTCCCCATTATGTAGCATTTAATCGAGAGTGGGAAGAAATATACTGGATATCCCAAGAAAAAAAAAACAACTGAAATCACCTCGTCTTATGACAGATATCCAAGGAATTGTGACCAAGCTATTACAAAGCTTGAACGGACAAATTTCTTAGAAAAAAAACAGATAATATATTTCATCGCAGGATATCGGTTTCAACTCAGAAAATATGTTTCAACTTATGATATCCTAAAACAACTTACTTAGGCTGTCTGACAATTCCGTTAAAATGGGGGTCAAAGTGTATCCGCAGAAGGTCTGGGTTCGATTTCCAGACATTTTTTTTTTGCCATCCTCTCATGATAATCTGACGAATTATCCAAGAAGTATCAATTGTCAAAAATGCTGATCTCAACTTACCCGTTCGGAGTCGGCATAAAACACGCACACATAAGTGGTTGTGGGAAGGCTAGGCCTGTTGCACCAAAAAATTGGATTTTCACTTTTTGGCAAATTTTTTACACTTATGCAGGGGTAAACAAAAAATTGGCTTTTCGATGTGTGAATTAACGGAATTGTAACATGGCCTTAAAATTAGATTTTAAAATGCATCTTATAGATGATACCCTTTGTAGAGGTTGTGGTGATGATGAAACACATGAATATCCTTCTCTGACTTGGTCTCACTCAATTAAGGGAACTCTATGAAATTAATTTTTCCATGTGAATGTCCTGCTCTACCTAGGACCAAGTCAATTAAAGGAACTTCATCAAATTACTTTTTCCTTGATGTGGATCGATCCTAAATGCAACTTTCCAATTTATTCTTGTTTGCAACAACATCCGGATGGCTATGAGGGTATTATATGGATTTCAAGGAGACAAAGTAAATAGCAAGCCACAGCTGTGGACTACCAATGGGCATCACAATTGTTCGTCATTGACCTGAGTATAATGAGGAAAGGTAAACTTCGGCCATCTCATCAACCCAAAAACCTAGCCTAACCCCATTTCCATTAGGTAAAGTAAAAATCCAACTTTATTATTAATGTCTTTTGTTATCAAAGCAAAAGATTTGACATCTGAGCTGTCAGTGGGAGACAGTGACAGCATCGGTGTGTTGGTGGTTCCTTCAAATCAGTCATGGAGTCACAAAAAATCCCGAAATACTGCTTCATGACCTCTTGATTTATTTTGACCCAAGGTTTGGTTAGGGTTTGTGGGGTGTTGACGCTTAATTGAGCCGTAAGACTCGCATAGGCCTACGTGGGATCATTTGACCCAGTGTTAGGTAGCTTTGGTTTAATTCAGACCGACAAATTGAGCTTTAAAGTTAAAGCACGTCACTTATAATAATTTTAGTCGAAAGCCGCTAAGGACCGCCAAAAAATTTAAAGAAATGCCCAGGAACTAGAAATGAAATAAGAACCTGAGAATTTAAGGATAAGACCGGAAACAAGAAATGGAAAAAGGACGTACAACATATTTATGGAGAGCACTAGAAACTTGAAGTGGATTTAAATAATATCTACTACAACTTAATAATGATGCTTTCAACTCATTTGCAAATTCGACAAAGTGCTGTTCTCATTTCTAATTTGACTTTAACAGTTGACATTGACAGACTTATCATCTTAATAAGATAATTTGGATGAATCTCTGTTCTCAATAGTGAAAATGGTCGATTGAACAATGAGAACAGAACTTAGTCTTAGATATTTTACTAAATTAGAAATCCAGAACACCAACCAACAGCGGGACTGGAAATCATCCTCAACCTGTTAGCCCTAGACCTTTAAAACCCGGTTTGTTCACTCTCGATTTAATTTTTCTTTGTCTAAATTTGGTCCTTTAAAAGTTTAGTATTCGAGGCTGATATTTCGAAAACACAATTACAAACGTTGATCTCAGGTGAGACGAATTATAAATCTTCAGGAGTGCCTTGAGATGACGCTTGCAGATTTTTATTGACTTTGCTCTTGAACTGTGTCTTACGATAAAAAAAAACGTCCAGCAATCGTACAAAAAAGCCAAGCAACTCGCAAATGGCTTCAGAGTAGGCTCTATGAAATAGCAATGACAGCATAGGTCACATACACCCAAGAAAATGTGGTTGTATTCAGGCAGCATTTCTAAAAGTTCCTTTATAGGCGCATAATCTCAAAAAAGTCTAAGAATAAAATTTTTACACCCTTATTTATTAGATTTTCTAAGACACCACATTGGCAACGTTGTTTAAATTCGTATCTACAATCAATTTATCATTGGTGCTTAACTTTTCGATGATTGTGTCAAAAGACGTAATAGAATTTACAAATCTAGTACAAATCTAGTTCCGAACATGTGGAATACAAATTCGTCTAAGCTTTTGTAGTTCGTAAAACGCAATCGCATATTTTCTGAAACTTTTTTTACACTTCAACACTGACTGTAGGTACACATATATAGAATTTTTACAATTTACCTACCATTTTCTAAAAAAATCCTTTTTTTGCATTTCTCAAAATATTTGGTTTTATCATTTTTTGCAACCAGAAAAGGTTTTATTTCACTTCTGACACCAATGCCGCGTTGACTACACATTTTATCAAATTCTCGAATACTCGAATTAATTGTATAGTCGCTTTTTATTGTTTTTTAGAAATTTCGCAAACAGAAGAAATTATATCCCACTTCTGACACCAATGTTGCGTGGAGGTAGGTTTAGCAATTTAGAACGTTTTTCTGGAATTGAATGGCAAAACAATTGCGAAATTCTGCGAAAGACAAACAAAACGTTCCACTTAATAAACAAATCTCCATTTTTGATGTTTCGTAAGTACAACTTGGCTACTGAAAACTTTAAGAATTTTAAGAAAAATCTAAAAACAAAAAAAAAATAATTAGGTTCAGACGATGCTGGCCTATTGACAACTTTAGGGATTCAATGACAAAATTAAAAAAAAAATCTTTTCAACGCCTGTACAAAGTTTTTTTTTTAAAAAAAATTCATAAATAACTTAGGTCCACTTGCACCATCGAAATCATTCAACCATCCAATGATATTCAATGCCAAGACAGCTTTAAGATATGTTGCTGCAAAGAATTCTTAATTTGCAATTTGGAATTTCCATTACTGGGGAATCCTTGCTTTTTGAATGAGCAGTCTTTTTCGGTAAGCAGAAATTGTGGTCGAAATTTGAGAGTTGTGTCCTATTGCTTTCTAGAATATTTTGCAGAAAATATGTGATATCCTGTCTGAAATCAGACTGAAAATTCCAAGTTAGCTTGAAGATATGTTGTTGCAAAGAATTCTAAAACGGCAATTTGCTACCATTACCGATAAATCCTTGCTTTTTGAATGAATAGCCGTTTTCGGTAGCAGACATTTTGGTCGAAATTTGATAAATATGTCCTTTTGTTTTCTAAGAATATTTTTCCGAAAATACGTAGTCAGATTAATGGCAATGGATCCTCTTGAAAAAAATTTCCTAATTCTCCATCTTTGTAGACCAATTGTATAGAAAATCATACACCATTGCTATTTTTTTAATTTGATCTATGAACGTCTACGAAAACTTATTTTTACCTTCATCAAACTGCCCACAAAACCGTCAGAAAGCTTGCAAAAAAATTAGACATTTCTATGACAAAGTGTGTGTTTTATACGAAATAGTTTGCAGCCTTTTACTCCATGATGTGTTTCCCCCAAAATGGAGGTTGCGTTTATAAGTTAAAAACGGTTATACCACGCTAGATCCACTTGATTCTTTTCTATCCGAAGCTATTGAATTTGTTTCTGCAATAAGCGGAATGAAAAATTGTCCCAAGTTTAATTTTCAAAATACACCATTTTTGAAATGAAACTTCTTTTGGGATGCTGTGAATTGGATTTTATGAAACGATAAAGCGTAACGAAAATGGGACAACTAGAAATGAATTTATAGGGTTAAGACTATGAGAGAATGAGATAAAACGCGTATCTATATATTAACCAGATAACAGTTTCAATTTTATCGCGTGTAAGACCACACTTGATTTTTTGAATTTTAAACTTTCTTCAGAGTCTTGATTTTTTTAAAAGACCGGCATACCGGTTTAAACGCTTCTTTGTAAGCATGGAGATTTTTTTGCAGCAGCCATAGATCTAAAGAAGTTGATGAAGATACAACTTTATTTCTTGTTTCTTTCTGCCCGGCCAACTTAAATAAAACGAAGCTTCATCTTCAATTCTACTGCTTTCAAATTCCAGCGATTGATCCAACAGAAGCGAAAAGCCGTCGTAATAGGTCCTCGCTTTAAACGTTACTTTGTGAGAATGTTTTTTTTTTTAATGAGCCGTAGATGTGGAGGTAATCCCCATACTCAAAAAAAAAACGTTTAAAGCGACGAACTATTAAAACTTGTGTCAATCATGTGTCAACTTGTGTCAATCATGTGTCATTACTTTAAAAACCTTCACTCGCAATAATGAGAAATGGAATTTTGTTGAAAACGTATCCTCTGCATCACTATCACATGAATTTCTTTGAAAGTAAGTTGGATTGGCATCTGTATAAATTCGCAGTAAAATTTGCAAAATCCTCTTATACGAATGAAAGCAATATGCATTGGACTACTTTACAAAATTTATTTTTTAGCAAGAAGTTACTTTATCTAAGCAGCTTTATTAATTTGAAAACGAATCTTCAATGGAAAATGCACCTTGGTGAATTTAAATTCCTGAAAGTCGACGAATAATGGAATTCTATAAATAAAACTGTTGAAAATTCAGATCATAGTCGAATTTATATTCGCCTGGGTTTATATCCTACCCAACAATGTATAGAGGAATCACATATCCTATCTTAGAAATTCAGATTTGTTTTAAATATAGTCGTCAATGTATGGAATCCAAATTTTTGAAAATCGTCGAAAGACGGAATTCTATTTCAGATAACTGCTAATGAATCAGATTAGAGGCGTATTTATATTACATATGTCCGGGTTCATATCAAATTTTAAAATGCCTTCTGGAATAGCCAATCAGATTTGCTTTACTTTAAAAAGTCATCAATGCACCGAAGCCAAATTTTTGACAATCGTCGAAAGACGGAATTCTGTTTCAGATAAAAGCTGACAAATAAGATCACAGCCGAATATACGCCTGGGTTCATATCCTATCCAACAATGCGTTTTGGAATTACATATCAATATGGGGTATCGAAGCAAATCAGATTTGTTTTGCTTAAAAATTCTTCAATATTGGAATCCGATTTCTTGTAATATCAAAAAACGGAATTCTAAAAAAATTAAACTGTTGAATCAGATCAGAGGCTTATTTATACATGTCTGGGTTCATGTCCTATGTAGAAATGCATACCAATAGCCAATCAAATTTGCTCTTCTTTAAAAAGTCGGTGTCATTCTTTAAAAACACTGATCTGACAGATTCATATTTTTGAAGTAAGAATATTGAAAATTGAAGTATGAGCGTATCTTATACATGTCTGGATTTATATTCCATTCAGCAATGTTTTTTTTTTTGAATTTACGTATCAATATCGGATATCAGAGCAAAACAGCTTTGCTTTGCTTTATAAAGTCGTCAATATATGGAATCCGAGCTCTCGAAATTCTTCAAAATTGGGAATTATATATAATAAAACTGTTGACGAATCAAATCAGAGGTATATTTGTATATGCCTAGGTTTATATCCAATTCAGCAATGCCTTTTGCAGTTAACTATCAATATTTGATATGTATTTGAACAGATTTGTCGCTCGAAAACACTGATCACAGGTTCATATATTTGAAAAAGACTGTTGAATATTGACCCTGGTTTTATATCCCATCGAACATTCTTTTCTGAAATTGCATATAAATATTGCGTACCAAATCAGATTTTCTTTGATTTCAAAACTCCCCGTCGTCCTTTAAAATATTTGCACCATCAAAAACGCATTTTTGCAACTTTCACAACGAAAATTCCTATCTGGGTTCATATACTTTCAAAAACGCATTTCCGCAACTATCACAACGAAAATTCCTATCCAGGTTCATATCCTGTTTAAAACGCATTTTTCGCATTTTTGCAACTATCACAACAAATATCTCTTACTCCTCAAGTAAGAAACTCCAAATCTTAAATATCTCTGAAGAACCTTTCTGTCCATGTCAATATGTCCTAAGGAGTCACCTACATCGCCTCCAAAGTGCACTTCATGACATCAACAGCTTGCAAAAAAAACCTTTCCCGATAAGAATCGCCATGAGTAGCATTAGCGAGATTTTTTGTAATGAATCTAACGAGGTTATGGGTCGATTACACTGACAAACGTAAAAAAGTTAAGAACTAGCGTCAAGAAGTCTCTCACACCACGCGCACACAAGACATTCGAGTGCCATTCAAATAGCATCTCCCACTACACTTAAGGACCACTAAGATATTCAATTAGGTTAGTTTGGCGATAGATAGCGGTATGTGCTGGCTGACATTAATGGGTCGATTACACTGTGATGACATGAGAATGGATTTTTTTTATTTGTTAAGGGGTTTGAAAAAGCATAAAAATGCTGTTTGACGAAAAACGTAAAAAATTTAAAAACCACTTTCGTCTAATGGACCGTTTACATTATCACCGAATATTTTGACTTAGGGTTGCCAATTAGTTTAAAAAATAAAAAATAAAAATGAATTTGTAATTGGTTTTTGCACTATAAACAGACTTTGTGACACTGCCTTGAAAATTATTTGGAAACTATTACAATCCAGGCCAGTAAGTCTTCAACTGTTGCACATTTAACCACCGATTACACTTCTCAACAACACTTCTCGGGGGAACCAAAATTTTTGTCGAACCTTAATCCGATTTATTTTTTCAAATCTCGCCAATTCGTAGTTTAAAAAAAAACAAAAACCGTTTTCGATTGTTTTTTTTTTTTAATTTTTTAATTCATAAAAATTAATTTCAAATTCAAATGAAATTATTTTTTATGTGGATGAAGGAAAACCGTTCAAGTACTCGTTAGCTCAACACGTCTCACGCGTGTTACCAATCAGCACGATAACCGAATGTGAACTGGAAAAATCCGTCAGAGTCGTCTCTATCAAGTGAGATTCTAGGTCGTTTGGTAATATTGGGTAGAAACGGTTTTCCTCTACCCTATATCCCATGCCCATATATCCAAATTGTACCATCAACTGTTGAGAGAGAGATACTAAAGCCAACCTGAGGCGACACACTGTTGGTGAGAAAGAACTCGACTGCTCTCGCATCTAGTTAATGTATCTTGTACTCGCAAAGTCGTATCTCATAGGGAAATTCGCTCTTTTTTGTGGGTTTCTCTTCGGGCGTTGGAAGACTCGTGGTTCGTGGAAGATATGGTGGTGGAAAAGTGTGGATGGTGATGGTCCTACCGCAATCGAGTGCTACTTGTCAGATGCACTGTGTGTCGTACTGTCGTGCCGCAGTGGTTGGGTTGCGTTGTTGTTGGTGTATCTTGTGCTCGAATGCAAGCTGTTGATGGTGGTAATTCAGATGTTGTTGTTGTTATTGTTGTGGATTGCTTGTGGAAGTTGCGCTGTCGTTTTACTTGGGCTCTCACAAAAGAGTAAGATTGTTCATTGTGGGGGAGTTTTTTATTTGCGGTTCTCTTTTTATCGGAGTTCTCTTTGCGAAGTAAACTCACCAACGATTGATAAAATGTGAGTGAGGTGTTTACCACAGGATTGAGTTATAACTCAATTCCATTCATAATTCGTTGTGGACGAGAATGAGTATCTTTTCGTTGGAAGTGTTGCTGGGAATTGAGTTATTACGATCTAGAAATGGATGTGATAAGAGCGATTGTGCTGAGAAAGTTGGTTTAAGGAAGGTTCATCATAAGATTTAAATTTTGTTCCTTGGCCCCTGTGAGAACTGCGTCAAAATCGGGGTTACATTTTATCCACTGTCTAAAATTTTAACGCAATTGATACATGGCCTTAATTTTGCCCAAAACTATCAATTTCGGTACCATACCCACCTATAAAAGGTTAACTATCCTAAAGGGACAGTTTCACGATTACAATTTTTTTTTTGGAATCTCAAGTCTCATGGGATTTATGTCAAAATCGGTTGCGTAGTTTATTTCCGATTGTGCAGTTTTATGCTCAACCGAGGAAAGCTGAATTCCATAGACACCACTAGCTACATTTGACGTTATTTTTGGAATACCAAATGAGCCATTTAGAAAGGTAAATACCCTGGAGGTCAGTATGAGCAATGCAGGGTTAGTCTTTCTCTAACCTTTCAATGTTTGTTGGCGTTATATCGATTGGATTTGGGGTTGAAACCCTTCCCCAACAGCATATAATGCTATCATGGCCATAGGCTAATAGAGGTATTTTTTTTTTATTTATTTGACACTTGTGTAGAGTCATTCACCCTTTCAGTTCAGAAATATAAGGTTTATTATGACACTAAGGACTTAGTGCTATTTGTCCTCTTAGCCCAAAGGTAGCGTGTAAATTGTCTGCGATTAATCCAATACTTAGGTGTACGGCCTCATTCATTTTATTTGTAACCCATTTTAGCATGCTGTCAGGATTGGTTGTAAATCCTGGTGCAAAAGACTTCACCTGATTATGGAAAAAAACCCAAGATTGTCAAATTTCAGAACCGCGTTAACATAGAATGCTTTATCTGGATTTAGTAAGGTGCCTCGATTGGAGTATAATGATGGTTAATTGGTAGGCAATACCATTATAAGAAACCTTGAGTTTTTACCAAGCTGATGCCTACCAACTCCGACTCTCACCCTTCTCGGGGGGCTGTTGAATTCCTAGTTCCTTGACCGTAGATAGGTTCTCAATCCATGAGTAAAGGCTCGGCGGAGCAGATGAGAGCAGGGGAAGAACTCTCAAGATGATATCTCAAGCGTAAGTCAGGCCCCTTCAACAGAGATGGTGGCTCAACCCCGTAGTGGATACTGATGGCCTCGAGTCCTAGGGGTATCTAATAAATTGGAACTGGTACTTAAGGTTGGAGGTTGTGCTTTGGGTTAACTACATACCCACAAAAAAAATTTGTTACGAAGCAACCAAGAGCCTCGGAAAGGATTGATTTTATTGTTGAAGACCATGCTACGCGAAAAACTGACAACGACGTTCGTATCTGCATCTTCAATGTGAGGACATTACACATGAGAGGTGCAGGTGAACAACTAGTGGAAGCCCTAAGCTGCTTAAAAAGAGACATTACTGCCATACGGGAAATACAATTGGATAGGCAAGGCAAAAAGGGGATGAAAAACTGTACCATCTACTACGGACCGTGTTATAATAAACAGGGACAGCGACTATTCTGACGTGGATTTGTTATAAGGGCCAGACTTATTCAAAAAGTCTTATGTTTTCAAGACTTTAGCGAACGTATTGAAGCAATCCGCATGCAGGCCAAATTCGCCAAGGATGGAGATGATATAGCGATAGACTGCTTCTCCGAGCTTCTTGATAAAACTTAAAAGCAAGAAACCGTTGGTTTAATGAGGAAGACGTTTGAAGCCAAGAAAGAGAACTACAAGATTAAGCTGCATATGAAGACGAGAGCTGCAATTGAGCTCTATATTCGGAGAAGAGACGAACAACGGCTTTTCAGACAGAAGAAAAAAGAGCAAGAAAAGCGCGCGATCAAGGATATAGAGAGGTGCCACTCCAGGAACGATGTTCGCAAGTTTTACCAAAGTGTAAAATGTCAAAGCCAAGGATACAAGGCTCAGACAGAATCTTGTCGAGATGAACAATGAAATATCGTAGTTGTGACACAGTCGATGCTGAGGACATGGAAAAACCACTTCTACAGACTGTTAAACGGCTATGACGAACAGCATTTCGCTGTCAGGCAGAACGAACCATTCAATCCTGGCGACGCCAGCGAAAACTACCAACGCCCTGACCTAAGTGAAGTGAGGATAACAAAATCTAAACACATGCTTAACAACGGCACTGGAAATGAGGGCCTGGAAGGCCCTCATTCTGGGATATGACTTGGTTAGTAACATCCACCAACTCATAAGCCAAATCTTGTCTGATTTAATTATGCCAGAAAAATGGAACCTCAGCATCGCTTACCCGATCCACAGAAAGGGAACACTCTGAACTGCATTAACTACAGAGGCAGAGTTGCATAGAACATCGCCTACAAGATCCTATCTGCCGTAATACATGAACGCTTGAAACCATCTACCAACAACCTCATCGGGCCTTATCAGTGTGGTTTTAGGCCAGGAAAGTCCACAACCGATAAAATCTTCACACTTCGGCAGATCCTGAAAAAACCCGAAGAAGTTCGAATCGATACCCTCCACCTATTCATCGATTTCAAAGACGCAGACGACAGCATTTATAGAGACGAACTATACAGACGATGGAGAATTTTTCGCTGCTCCATCAAGGTCGGAAACGACCTCACCGACACATTCGATACCAAAAAAGGATTTAGGCAATGCGATGCGCTGTCATGTGACTTCTTCAATTTGATTCTTGAGAGGATTGTGAAAATTCCCCGAGCCAACACGAGAGGCACAATCTTCTAAAAATCTGTGCAACTACTAGCATACTCTGACGATATTGACATCATTGGTAGGACTCAACGTGATGTCATAGCCATGTTTGGTAGTATAGAGAAGGAAGCGGCAAAAATGGGTTTAGCAGTTAATAAGGGTAAGACTAAATATATGCTGTCAACACGAAAGGATACACAACATCGAAGAATTGGACAGAACGTCACCATTGACAGATATAACTTTGAGGTAGTACGGGACTTTGTCTACCTCGGCTCCGCTATTAGCTCTGACAACAACATCTCGTCAGAAATTAAACGAAGAATTACTCTTGCCAACCGCTGTTTCTTCGGGCTAAGAAGGCAATTTAGTAGTAAAGCCCTCACTCGAACTACTAAGGAGACCCTATATAAGACCCTGATCATCCCAGTCCTGCTCTACGGCGCTGAAGCATGGACCGTATCAAAAGCGGATGAAGAAATCCTTGGTAGATTCGAGAGGAAAATTCTTCGAAAAATCTTCGGTCCCATTGACAGGCTATGGAGACGAAGATTTAACCACGAACTATACGAGCTGTACAGCGAT
Source organism: Rhingia campestris (assembly GCA_932526625.1). NCBI lineage: Eukaryota > Metazoa > Arthropoda > Insecta > Diptera > Syrphidae > Rhingia > Rhingia campestris. The sequence continues at coordinate 15,412,605 of OW052183.1, forward strand.
ATACCCCTGTTCAAAAAAACTCCGCATTGGACGTTTAAGATGCTTAGGACATGTAGAACGAATGGACACTAATACTCCGGCTCGCAGAGTCTTCGTTTCCCAGCCAGACGTCGGACGCAGTAGAGGAAGACATCGCCTTAAGTTTCGCGCACAAGTAGAAACCGTTCTCAACCAACTTGGAGTGCACAACTGGAGGCAGTTAGCTAAGGACCGGGCTAATTGGAGAGGCATGTTGGTTGAGGCCCAGGTTCATTCCGGACTGCAGCGTTTCTTCATTGTTTTAGCTGTACAGCGACTAGACGTTAAAGTGGCTAGAAAATATTCCGGTTTGCAGAGCATTCGATTCGACAGTCGAAATAAGCCTCGCCTTAGAGGAGTTTACAATTTTAAACCGACCTCCAATCAACATGAAGTGTTTAACTGAAGGCTGGAGAAAACTGAAGCTGGAGAAAACTGGCTGGAGATGTTGCTTGAGGATTAAGTTCGTACCGGATTGTAACTTCTAAATAAATCGGTTCAAGGGCATAATTAAAACTGTTGATCAACTCTACTGGGAACTAAAAAGTCTGTTGCGGTATTTGTATTACAAAACATTGCTATGATGTGGATCTCAGCCCCAGGCTCAGCCTCAGTCCTTAGTTCAAACCCCAAAAGTCACCAACGTTTTTTTTTACTGCTCCACCTCTTGCAAAAGACGGATAAACAGCCAAGAGTAACATTGTTTGAGAAGCTTTTGATTCTCAAATTTGCCGTACGGATTAGGCGTTAAGAAGGAGGTGCTCTTCTTTTTTGTAGGGACATGACTATGCCATACGAATATAAGGAGCAAATTATCCGGAACTATTTAACAAAGGCCATGACATTATTATGGATGAATCATTCCCTACTTTCTTTGCAGAATCTAATAACTAATTCACAAAAGCGCTACTAAACTGTACCTTGTCCGACTTCTGATGGAAAACCAACAAAAAAGTTATTAAACTTTGATTTACACTTCACTACACACACCCTTCTTCGTCACTTCAAGTATTCTTGTACCCCCAACTTCAATTAAATTAAATTCTCAGAACATAATTCCCCACACCCAATCGGCTATCAAAGTGCTTCATTAGTCCAACTTCGTGTCTCAATCAAGTCTATTTACATCCACCCATTGAAACTAATGCCAACCACATGGCGCGACCCTAATGAACTCTACACAAGGAAGGACCATAAAAAAAACACCTACCACCCCCACCCCCACAATAAATCCAAACTAATGAATCCATAATTAAACAATTAATAATTAATTCAACATGGATTGACCTATTCATGAACAGCTCCAACCTTTCTAATGCTCGCCGTCAACATTTGTCTTCGCTTCATAAATAAACAACAACAGCTCCGCTCCTGGTTGTGCTAGCGTTTCTGAGTCAATGTTTGATGGGATCTCTCCTCCTGTTTTTCTATTCATAAAGGATTCATTACCGTTGCGCCTCCATTACCTCCTGTACTTCCTTCAATCACTAGCCGAATACAAAGGCCAGTCGGGCCTGGGGAGTTCATAAATGGCTGCGTCCTCCTGTCAAACGAATTGACGAAAATTAAACTAAATCCCGTTCGTGTTTAATTACCATTGGTTGATGTCGCCTGAGCTATTTTCAAAGAAACCGTTCCAAGTGAAGGAGAGAGGAAGACATTTTGGAAAATTTAATTTATTTTGTCGTGACCCACCATTAAGTTGGAAATGCCTCCCACCCCCCACAGCTCTTGTCATCTCATTATCGCACGCGAAAAGACAAAAAGTGTAACAGCCCTGAATGGTTTCGACGAGGCGAGATCTCCTCAACTGTTCAGTTTAATAAATTAATCAATGCCAAAGCTGCTGGTTCTCCTCCTTCGGGATGGGGGCATCATCGGTATGGAGGTGGTCCTTGTGTTCCAGCAATAGACGAAATTGGAATACATCTTGTCAACAAAAGTTTGGTGTCGTTTTCAGTCACTGTTGGTCGGTCGTTGTCGTGTCAATGACAACGTCGAACAGTCCACAAAGAAGACGATCTTATGTCCAATGTCCTGTGTGCAAGGATATCACGTTCTGTTGGACGATTTTCAGGGTTTAGATTTCACAGAGAAAAAAAAAACACCAAATGTCCACTTGAAGTCAAATGGAAAGGCAAGCGACAGGTCGATAGTGCGGTGGGCATGGGTGTCTGTTCAGAAGGAGAAATCAGGACATCATGACAACCATCGCACCAAGCTTCATTCACTTAATTACACTCGTAATCGCAATTTAATTGCTGTTACTCATTTGCATTCTAATAACTTCCTTTCGGTGAATGATGTAGAAAAGAGGGTCATTGTAGGGAGGGTCCGGGACTGTCAGGAGGCTGTAGTAGGTAGCTTTTGCAATAAGCATTTCTATCGTCCGTTCGTCTGTGTTGGGTCGTCCTCGTAATCATCATCAGTGAAATGGTGATTTCATAACATAAATGAAGCTCATTTGCCAGCACCCGTCGTAATATGGGCCGGAGTGTGTCTTTTCGTTGAACGTGGTGATAGTGACACAAGTCATTGGGAACATGAAGGGGGTGGGGTTGTTTTGCAGTTTATTTTTAATTGGGTCATTTGGGGAATGGTGGCGGAACACCCCCCTGTTAGCCTTTGATTCTATTTTCCATTTGTGTGAAAATTATAATTGAGCGGATTTTATTTCTTCGCATAAACGAGGCAAGGCTTCAGGCCGGAAGTTGGATTTTTAATTCGAGTTTTCATTTTGATGGCAGGATTGCAAAAATACAAAAAGCGACAGTAAGGTATTTTTGATTAGCGAGTACTGGGTGATTTTTTGTAATAGTGCCACAACTTTTTTTTGTAAATGATACCGAAAATGTTGGCTAAGACAAATTCATGACGTTATTGTTGTGTAGGTAGACGAACTGCATACAGTCGATTTTTGAGCTCTTTTTCGCATGATTCTGGCCTGTTGTCTTCCAAATCGGTTCAAGTGTTGGGCTTGTCATCATAGATCGATGACTTGGCATATCTCCAAAGAAAATATTGGGGTAGCTCCAGATCATACCATCGAAGCGGCCAGTTGGAGTGACCAAAACTAAAAGACTCGAAAACAGTCTTCAATAAGTCGGAGATGTGGCTCCACCAAAATTCTTCAGGAACAAATTTCATGTGGACGGGCATAGGTTCAGTTGTTGTGCTCGAGGTAAATCGTGTAAAACTCCAAACACCCTTTCGTCAACAGCAGCGGTCGTGGGGTCTGTGTGGACAATTCTGGTATTCAACGACAGGTTAAGGTCATGAAGAGTGTTTGTCCATAAAAAGACGAATGGAACGTTCAGTTGGACATCCATAAATACCAAAAATAAAGAGGTATCCAAGTGAAAGACGACTACACATTCTGAAAACTCAAAGGCGACCAGGTATTGAAAACTGTTTCCATGTTTGGAGTTTCATCCCAAATTATGCTCTTACTGGACTCTATCCAAAGTCGAGCAATCCGACTTCATTTATTACGTCAAATCACAACCTTTGGTTTAGCGGAAACTTGTTACATTTCAACGACCTACAAGACACGTATTTGGAGCTTATAGTCCATCTAACAACAAGAAGAACAACGCAATACCCAAACTCTTTTTGTTGCATTTGAAGTTTATAGTCCATCTAAGAACGACAAGAACAACGCAATACTAAAACTCTTTTTGAACTTCCAAAAGATGTGTTACCCCCAATATAACTACAAGGTGTCTGAAAAAAAAGTTATAGGTCCAATGAATTAGGTGGCTTTGAAGGGTTTCTCGGCAGCGGACCGCGCATTGTTGCTTGTGAGTTTTACAAAAAGGTGATTTGGCGACTGTACCGCTTAGAAGTTTCTGTAATTATTTGAAGTTTTCATCACTTAAATGATGCTCCAAGCATACCTCTCAGTCGAAAATGGGGTCAAACATTTTGTAGAGACCGGTATACAACAAAACACATTTTTGGTGCAATAGGCTCTGAAGTACCCAGGGCCTAGCTTTTTATCACAACGTTTCATGTGTGAGTGTGTACTTCCTGCACGATGGCGGGATATCCAGTTGACCATCATTTTCATATTAGTGGTCACGCAAAACTGCTGGAAGAACTGACAGTAGGGGCGGGGATGTTGGCACGAGAAATGATTAGCCCTGACAACTGTGAATTCAGAGCGTTTTGTGAATGTGTTACCTGGATATAACCAAATAACATGGTTTCAGCAGGATGGCGCAATGCACACACATATCAACCAAACTTGCTTACTTACTTAAATGGCGATGCAGTCACTCCAAGGAAAACTGGCCCTGAAGCAACTTGACTTGAACGTTCTTTGTGGCTAACTATAGATTTCAAATTCAGATACAAAAGGACAATTTTGATGACCATATAATGGGTGCATAATTATTCTTGTAAACGAAACAACAAAATCAAACTTTGTCCATATGGCGACACTTCTGGAGGAATTCCGCTGATGATACGATAAGGTGTTGGGCTAGCTGGCATAAACTGATGACTTGGCATACCTCTACAGTAAGAATTCGGATATCTCCAACTAAACAGATATGGTAATCGCATTTCCTACGTCATTGACGCTCATGGCAGAGACAGAACGAGAAATAACGCTGACGCGAACACAGTCTTCTAAAAGTCTACTGAAGCAGTCGAAATGGCATAGGTGGCGACTCAAATGGTAGACAATGCGATTATATGAAACCACTTGACACTCCGACAGTCAGGGTTCTCTTGATGACCACATAGTATCAATTACCTGGAACATATATAGGGTCCCAATTCTTGTTTAAAGTCTTGGCGGCAGCAGATGAGAGCTGGGGGAAGATGTGTCGTAACACTAACGCACAAAATCCTTTTCTAACATGGCAGCAGAAGATTTCACAAGATGGAATCGACGGTGGCATATATAGCCTTAATTAGGATTGACAAAGTAAACAACCTATTTAAGCCGCTCCGACATCTTCGAAAAAAAATGCTCTTTGAACAGAGATGGTGGTGAAAGTGCTATGAGGCCAACTACAGCATTCAATCTCATAGCTGATACTGATAGCCCCATGTCTTAGTGATATCGAATTAATTGAAACTGGCCAACTGACGTAAAAAAAACATTATTACGAAGCAACCCAGAGCCTCGGAAAGGACTGATATTATTGTTGAAGGCCATGCTATATACATAAAAGGACAACGACGTTCGTATCTGCACCTGGAATGTGAGACCATTGAACAGGATTGGTGCAGCCGAACAACTATCGAAAGACCTTATATGATACAAAGCAGCCATTACTGCCATACAGGAAATACGATAGGATGGGCCGGGCAAAAATAGGGTGAAAAACTATGACATCCACAACGGTCCTTGTTATAGTGAGCAGAAACAGCAACTATTCGGATATGGATTTGTCAAAAATGTCAGATTAGTCAAGAAGACGAACGCATTGTAATAATTCGCATCAAGGATTAATTCGCCAACATACGCCTTATACACTGACTCACACACCGACGAAGGAAAGAGATGGATGAATAGTGAAAGACTGCTTCTAAGAGCTCCTTGGCAAAACCTTTGAGCGACTAAATAAGTAAAATGTTAAAATCCATCTGGGATATTTTCACCCAAAGCTAGGAAGAGAAGATATCTTTAGCAGTACTGCCAAAAAACACATCATACAGGACACCATGTCCAGCAACGGACTTAGGCTAATTGACTTCACTGCGACATGAAAAGTAACTATATAGCACCTCACCATAATATTCATAACGGGACACGGCGGTATCCGGATCAACGAATGTTCCATCAAATTGATCACAATGGGATAGACAAGAGGCACGCATCTAGTTTTTTGGATGTCCGAAGATTCCGAGGTGCCAACATCGACTCGGACCATTTCCTTGTTGCAGCCAAAGTATGCAGATATCCACAATGCCACCACAAATCAGTAAGACTGTGAAAACATTTGATGTCGAAGGACTACAAAGGCAAGACCTTGACAACTCCTTTCGATTAACATCAAACCACTGTCATCGAAAAACAATGTCAACAAGCCATCCGATGCATAACTCGAGCCAACACCAGACGCACTATTTTTCATAAATCGGTGCAACTACTAGCATACACCGACGATATGGATATCATTGGCCGGACCCAACGAGATATCATAGCCACGTTTGCTAGTATAGAGATAGAAGCAGCAAAAATGGGTTTGGCAGTAAATGATGGTAAGACGAAGTATATGCTGTCAACACGAAAGGACACACAACATCGACGAATTGGACAGAACGTCACCATTGACATATATAACTTTGAGGTACTACGGGACTTTGTCTACCTCGGCTTCGCGAAGAATTACTCTTGCCAACCGCTGTTTCTTCGGGCTAAGAACGAAAATTCTGTTGTAAAGGTTTCACACCAACTACTAAGGAGATCCTATGTAAGACCCTGATCATCCCAGTTCTACAGCGCTGAAGCATGGACTGTGTCAAAAATGGATGAAGAAATCCTTGGTCGATTTGAGAGGAAAATTCTTCGAAAAATCTTCGGTCCTGTTTGCGTTGACGGGCTATGGAGACGAAATTTAACCATGAGCTATACAGCAAAATACCTCAGTCAAAAAACTCCGCATTTGACGTTAAAGATGGCTAGAATATGTAGAACGAATGGACACCGATACTCCGGCTCACAGAGTCTTCGATTCGCAGCCAGATGTCAGACACGGTAGAAGAAGACCTTGCTTGAAGTGGCGCATAGAAATTGACCTCAACTAACTTGGATTGGCCAACTGGAGGCAGATAGCAAGGACAGGGATTATTGCAGACGCATGTTGGTTGGGGCCTAGGTTCATTCCGGGCTGTAGCTCTACTTGAGTTAGTTAGAGCATTGATGTCCATTCTTTCTATAGACACCCCCCGTATATTTTTTCCAAGCTCTCTGCTATTTGTGCAGCTTCTAAAGTTTTTGTTTGATTATTCATCTGCAAAGCCCATCGACGGAAACGTGACAGATTTTTTTTTTAGTTTGAAACGGCTTCGAGGCATTTTAAGATATTCCAAGGTCTCTTCCCTCTACAAAAGATGCGCCTTAATAAAATTTACCCTATAAGGACTCCTAATTCCAAATTCATGAACGATTACTTGTGCTCTCATTCTATCATGATTTCAACACATTTCCATACCGCAGCTTTCACTTTCCCATAACCCAGGTCTTAAGTAGCTACTCACCCCTTCCATCTCTCTCTGGTAAAAATTAGTTTCAAAAAACGAGTTCACTTAAAATTTGTAATGAAATTCAAATTACTTCGTTTCTTGAAGCACTTCATAGCCCAGTCAACACACTGCTCCCCCACATATTGGTTCACTCAAGCGTTGAGGCACCGTAGTGTGTGTGTACCCAACACAGAGCTCAGCGGACCGGAAAACTTTGACGCAAACGATACAACTTCTTGCACAGCGTCTATGTGCCAAGGCAACCACAGATTCTCCCCCATACTCTCATCGCAGATACAATTCCATTCAACGTACTGCTGAAACGAAAATTGCTTAGTTTCGCGTTCGTAAAGTATTTTACGTCAAACACACCCTTCCAAGACACCCTTTAGGGCCGACACCCTCAGAGAGCTCAGGCTCTGTCACAGACACACAATATGGAAAGTAGATGTTTGTAAACATGTTTGTCTGGACACTGGACGTGTATGATAATCAATTTGGTCACGCAAGTAGGAACGCAATTAATGCGAATCTAGAGATACAGATGGCTGACGCATACATTTTGTGGAGACTTTAATAAGGGTCAACTGGTGGGACGTTCAAGGGTGAGTGTGTCTATAGGGGTTCTTGGCCGTAAACTTTAGAATGGGATAGTTCACACGGTTGACTTTATGGACTTATGGGAATTTAATGTAAACACTTAACTACAAGTGGTTTCCAAGTGGATCGTATTAGAGTCGTAATTCGTTCCTAGAAATACCCCAGAGGGAGGTTGTTTAGATGGTTTCCAGGAATGCACATTACTATTCACCCTCATTTCTTGTATCGGCCATTGGGTCACCTTAATAATTCAAACTCGAGTGTACATAGATTGTGGTTGTTACAAGTTGCAGGCAGGCAGTCGGAGCTAATAGGCAAATCATGTCCCTGATGGGGGGTTCTTGTGATAGCGAAAGTAGGAAATCAGAAATTTAGAAAGTAGATTAAGGATATTTTGACATCAAGTCATTGGTGGGTGGGTTGGGCATGTGGTATTCGAGTAATGCATTCGTCAATATTAAGGGAGGAGTGTAGTGTAGAATGCCATAAGTCTTAATAGATCCAAGGAACCTAGAAGTACGTGAGGCTTGGGGGATTATGATAAACGTCCACTTGAACGTAGATTTATCATAAGTAAGATGAAATCCTTTATCACATCCACAGGTTAGTAATATTGTCATTGGTCTATCAAACAATTTTAATGAGACGGTTTTTTTTATTACAACAAGGACTGGTCTTTTCAGATTCCTTTAAAATACAAATTTTTGGCGCAACAGACTCGTTAGTACCCAAGGCCGAGTTTTCTCACAATCATTTATGTCATTCATCTGTACGTGTGTAATTCTTCCACGATGACGGGACCTCCTGTTTTATGCCAAATCCGAACGGCTAAGTTGAGATAAGCTTTTCTTAACAGTTGATATATATCGGATGATTTGTCAGATCATCACGAGAGGATGGCCAGTGAAAAATCATTTAGCTGTTGCTACGGCTGGGTATCGAAAATCGAACCCAGACCTTCTGCGCGGCAGATCATCGCGCCACTGAGCCCGTCCAGATTTTCGTTTCAGATTCCTTACTTAGTTATTTAAGTGGCACTACAATCTGGGTCTGGAAACAGCCCAAAACAAGCCTGTGTTCACCGTACCATTGGAGTCCATTCGAATTATTTAGATTGGTGAACAGGGTCTACCCTGTATCTATGCAGCTTGAGTCCATCAAGACTCATCAACGATTTTTATTTGCTTTTGCCGTAAAGCAGGATGTAGATTTCTGGATGTCTGTACATCTGTAGTGAACTTCCTGTAACGCTTTTCTTGCTAAGCAGACATGAAACCACAATACCAGTCTTACTAGAAAAGAGTCGTTATACTTGGTATTCCTATTATTAGAGCCTGACCAGCTCGTCTGCGCGCTCGTTTCTTTCAATGTCACTGAGCCCTGGTACCCAGAGAAGCGTGACCCTGAGCGTTCGCTCAAGCAGGCAACTTCGTTCCGGCATTCCTGTACCAGCTTGGAGGATACGGTAGCCGAGTTGATCGCCTTAATGGGAGCTTGACTATCTATGAGTATAGCAATATTTTGCTTTTGTATAGTGTCACGTCCCAGTTGCGTGCAAGTCTATCGGATAGCCAGTAGTTCTGCTTGGAACTGATACTTTTATTTTCGGTGATTCCGATTAGATTCTACACCACAGTTCATCCTAGATCCGTCGGTGCATAGGCAACAGTGTCGAAATCCCTTACTACTTTGTTCATCTTCCACTGAGCCCTGGTAGGAAATGAGCTAAGTGTGGGTGTGATGTAGTCAGTTGGAAACATGACCATGCCGTTTGGTAACTAATCCTGGATTAGTGTGGCCATACGGCCTTGCAGTCCGGTATCCTGACTCCTTGAGTCTTACTACGCTGCATAGTGCGGGGTGTTTAATATGAAGGTCGAGAGGCAAGAAATGCAATAGCACAGTAAGGGCATCCGTTGGCGGAGACCTCAGTGCGCCCATGGTGCTGTTAGCATAGAAGGCAACGCAACAAACGCGTCCCTTGCTCTGTTGTTCTGTTCGATGTTGCTTCCAATTTAGTTTTGGGTCAAGCTTTGGGTCGCACTGCCAATGAAATCGTGCATATGCTGATAGATGGGAGGCAAACACACAACCTCCTGGATCTACATACATTCAGAGGGGCAGAGGTCATCTGCCCAAAAGGAAGGAGCTACGAATGCCTTGCCTTCTTATCCCGAAAAAAACAGTCGTAAGAGTAATTCTTCGTTTGATTTCTGACGAAAAGTCGTTGTCAGGGTTAACCAAAGCCGAGGTAGATAAAGTCCCTTACAAAGTCGATGAACAGGTGGTGGGTATCGATTACTTCTTGCGTTTTTTTTTCTATGATATGCCAAAGTGTAAAGATATGTTCAGTTGTGGACTTTCCTGACCTGAAATCACACTGATAAGAGTCGGTCAGGTTGTTGGCAAAGGTTTTAAGGTGGTTGCATAGTATGCCAGGGTCTTCGTGAGGAGACTTATGCTTCTGCAGTAATGCCTTTTTTGTGGATCGGGCAAACCTACCAAATTTGGCTTATAAGTTGGTGTATGCTACTTACCAAATCATCTTTTAATCTGATAGCGAGAGATTGTTCGTCATGGCCGTTTAACAGTCTGCAGAAGAGGTTCTTATAATATAAAGGGTGGTCCAAACATAATGCATGATGTTAATTGTGAGTCACACCTTAACGTGTTTGACAAACCATGGAGAGGTACACAATTGAGCAGGGCGTTAAGATTGTTGAAGCCTTTTACGAAAATGGGCGTTCAAATCAAAATGCATTTCGTGCATTTCGTGATTTTTTTTTGGTCAGCATAATCGACCAAATGTGTCCACAATCGGGAGAATTGTGCACAAATTTCAGCAAACCGGGCAAATGAGAATCCACGAGTGATTGTTGAAAAGCCGACGCATCCACTTAGAGTGATTGTTTGGTGCAGTTTATGGGCTGGTGGCGTCATCGGGCCGTACTTTTTCAAAAATGAGGTCGGCCAAGCAGTTACCGTGAATGGTGATCGCTATCGCGAAATGATAACGGACATCTTGTGGCCAGAAATTAAGGATATGGACCTGGAAGATATTTGCTTCCAACAGAATGGTGCCAATTGCCACAAAGCCAACGAAACAATGGCTCTTTTGGGCGAGAAATTCAATGGCCGTGTTATCTCACGTGTCGTGGCAATTTTAATTGGCCGCCACGATCATGTGATTTGACACCGTTGGACTTGTTTCTTTTGGTATATTTCAGCATAAAAGAAAAAGTGTACGTCAACAAGCCAAGAACAATTTAAGAGCTAACGGATTATATAATTCAGCGACATTGACGTCAATTATGTCTAAGAGTCATTGAAAAAATGGACCATCGGATAGATATGCCAACGAACCCAATGCGAGCATTTAGCCGATATTTTGTTTCACACATAATTGTCATATAGATCCTTCTATCATAATTAAAAAAAATATTAAGAGAACTCTCTGAAAACTTTTTGTTTTATTTACAATTAACATCGTGCGTTTTCGTTGGATCACCCTTTATTTTCAGCATTGAATCTGTCTTAACTACGTTGTTTCATCTCGATAGAGTCCCTTGTATCCCTGGTTTTGACGTTTTACACTTTGGTAAAACTTGCAAATTTTTAAAGTATTTCTAATTTTGTATGCAATTATAAATGCATGATTCTTGTCTATCGCAATGTGTCCCATTTGATTGGCATACGTTTGTATATTCGATCTTGTACTTTCAAAACTAAATGTACAAACTTATGCCCAAGCTACTGTATCCGATAAAGCTCTTAAAAATTTAACCCCTGACCCCGTTTCTAACGTTTTTTCGATTATCCTTTCAAAACTTGAGTAACAAAGCGAAACGAATAAACTTATTTTCGAAAGGCTAGATAAGCTTAAAAAAAGTATTCGCAACAGACATGCTCCACCTTCAACAAAAATTGATTTCTTTAAATTCTTACTTGGAATGCCAATAGCCTTTGGCAGAAACTTGGAGAACTTCAATTGTGTATGCAAGAAAAAGATATCGACGTATGTTTAATATCCGAAACTCAGGCAAAGAGTAATTCCAACTTAAAGATTAAAGGTTTCTCCGAGGGAATGTATTATCTTGTACAGTGACTAGTAGTTCATCAAGTCCCTCTTGGAACACTGCCTGACCTGCTTGGTAAACCACCAACACGCCTATCAAATCTGTCTGAAGAGTGAAGACTCTACTTACTTACTTAAGTGGCGCTACAGTCCGGGATGCCTGTGGCCCAAAACAAACATGCCTCTCAAATTAGCCCGGTCCTTAGCTAACTGCCTCCAGTTGCGCACTCCAAGTTGGTTGAGGTCGGTTTCTACTTGTGCGCTCCACTTAAGGCGAGGTCTTCCTCTACTGCGTCCGACGTCTGGCTGGGAATCGAAGACTCTGCGAGCCGAAGTATTGGTGTCCATGCGTTCTACATGTCCTAGCCATCTTAAAAGTCCAATGCGGAGTTTTTTGACTAGGGGTATGTGGCTGTACAGCTCGTATAGTTCGTGGTTGAATCTTCGTCTCCATAGCCCGTCAACGCAAACGGGACCGAAGATTTTCCGAAGAAATTTTCTCTCGAATCGACCAAGGATTTATTCATTCGCTTTTGATACGGTTTTGATCAGGGTCTTATATAGGATCTCCTTAGTAGTTCGAGTGAGGGCTTTACTACTAAATTCCTTCTTAGCCCGAAGAAACAGCGATTGGCAAGAGTAATTCTTCGTTTGATTTCTGACGAGATGTTTTTGTCAGAGTTAATAGCTATATATCTGTCAATGGTGACGTTCTGTCCGATTCGTCGATGTTGTGTGTCCTTTCGTGTTGACAGCATATACTTAGTCTTACCCTCATTTACTGCTAAACCCATTTTTGCCACTTTCTTCTCTATACTAGCAAACGTGGCTATGACATCATGTTGAGTCCTACCAATGATGTTAATATCGTCGGCGTATGCTAGTAGTTGCACCGATTTTTGGAAAATTGTGCCTCTGGTGTTGGCTCGGGAGTTTTGCACAATCCTCTCAAGAATCAAATTAAAAAAAAATCACATGACAGCAGATTGCCTTGCATAAATATTTTTTTGGTATCGTATGTGTCGGTGAGGTCCTTTCCTACCCTGATGGAGCACCGAGAATTTTCCATCGTCATCCTACAACGGACGAGTTTGGGCGGTATACCAAAACTTGACATGGCTCTGTACAGTTCGTTTCTATAAATGCTGTCATATGCGGCTTTGAAATCGATAAATAGGTGGTGGGTATCGATTTGGACTTCTTGGGTTTTTTTTCCAGGATCTGCCGAAATGTGAAGATTTGATCAGTTGTGGACTTTCCTGGCCTAAAACCACACTGATAAGGGCCGATATGGTTGTTGGTAAACGGTTTTAGGCGTTCACATATTACGGCAGATAGGATCTTGTAGGCGATGTTGAGGAGACTTCTGGGTCTGTAGTTGGCGCAGTTCAGAGGGTCTCCCTTTTTGTGGACCGGGCAAACGATGCTGAGGTTCCATTTTTCATGCATACTTTCATCCGACCAGATTTGACTTCTGAGTTGGTGGATGTTACTTGCAAAGTCATCTCCGCTGATGTCTTGGAAAGATAAGACTTCTTGCCTTAGTCTGGCACTTATAACAAATCCGCATCCGAATAGTCGCTGTTTCTGCTCACTATAACAGACACTAAAGTGTCTGGGGTTTGCAGGTGACTGGACGTTTTTTTGAAGAGCAATTCTGTAGCCGATTGCCATAACCTAAAGATAGATATAGACGCAATTACCGATTGGTGTAATTGTAATAATTTGCAACTGAACTTAGGGAAATGTAAGGTTTCGTCATTTTTTCACATTAGATGGGCTTTATTCCATGGTTACTCCATAGGTGGACACGGAATAGGAAATTAAAGACTTGGGCGTTACGTTTGATCCGAAATTAAATTTCAATAAACACATAGGCAGTACAATATCTAAATCGAATTCCCTTCTTGCGTTTATTAAAAGGAACAGCAAGGATTTTACAGATACACAAACTCTTAAAACCTTGCATTGTTCTTTAGTAAGATCTATTTTAGAATACTGTTCTATTATTTGGTCACCAGCTTATCAGGTCCATATAAATCGTATTGAACGTATACAAAAGTCTTTTTCAAGATATTGCCTTCGTCACTTTAATGGGTCAGTAGAAATGCCCAGTTATGAAGAAAGATGTCGGATAATAAACTTAAAGTCTTTAGAAATGAGAAGGCATATTCAGGACATAACATTTATAAAAGACATCGCTTCTGGAATAATAAACTCAACGTTTCTACTGTCCAATCTCTCTTTTTAAGTTCCGGGTATACCGTTTTGTGCGCATGGCTTTTTTTATGAACTTAATCATTCAATAAGCTATGGAAGGAAGTAGATGTCACTACGGGATTGAGCGCTGCCGTTGACCTTTCGGTTCATCCGCCACCAAGATTCTTAGTCTTTTAGTCTTCGCCCTAAATATCCTAACCATCTTAAATGTCAATTTTGGAGGTTTTCCATTTTTTTGAGGATTTTCGCTTTCGTTTTTTGGATCATTCCGTAACCCATGCTGCAGCGCCGCAAAGTAGGACTGCGATGATCAGGGTCTTACGTAATGTCATTGTCGGTGGTAATTCGGGATCGAAATAGTACAAATAAAAAATGGGTGTAGACATTAGTGATCTGACAGCACTCGCCGACGCGATGTTCCTCAAACGTTCGACGTCCAGAGAAGATTTCAAATAATTTGCAGAAACAAAAAAAAAATGGGACCGAGGCAGACAAAGTTTCTTCCACCTCAATTGTAGCTGTCGATCCTTGAATTTGTGGATGGGTTTCCATTTTGGTTGAAACAATATGATTGGTCTTGCCCTCACTCACAGCTCAACCCATTTTCCCAAAGCTTGCAAAAATCCGATAGTATGTAACATTTCATTCCATCCAGTGATGTCGTCAAAGTTGCACAGACTTATGTAAGATTGTCACCCTAGTATTAGAAATTGAGATTTTGTACAAACTTGTCAAAAATAATCCTGAAGTTTTCCCATGACAATGGTGCACGTTGTCAAAATACTTCTTTGATGTCGAATGTTTCAATGAGATCGTTGCCGACCTTGCTTTAGCAGCGAGATTTCTCCGCCGTGACGAGCCTGTACTTTGCCCATTTCAGAGAGTTTCTTTATCCACGTGCCCATTCAGCCAAAAATGCGTATGGTGTGGACAGTAGGCTTTAGTTCTTGAAAAAAAATATTAAAAATATTTTGATTTGAGGTTTTTTTTGCATTACCTTCAAAGATGATGATGAAAAATGACAGCAAAAAATTTCAATTATGGCCGACATCAGCTGTTAAAATTCTATCAAAGCTGCTGAACGCGAATTTAAAATTTTTAAAGAATTCTTGAATGACGACGATGTGTTCGATATAGGGGACTCTTATTTCGAGTGATTATATTTCACAATTTGCATTTGAAGTTCCTTCATATCCTTGCAATGAATTCCACGCCACTGTGCCACAACATAACTTCTGTGTTATGACTCGCCCCGCCCCATCAATCATCATAACAGCCCAAGTGAGTGATTCCCTGACGAAAATGATCGTCGACGAATTCTAATATTGCGGCAACTCCATCAATTCGTCTCCATAAAAACCGTCAGACGAAACGAAATAATTTTCCTCGGGCAAATTCTCATTTCGTTCACTTCAGCAATTTCTCACTCAGCAGCTTCATGTCCTCGTCCGTATCCCTATATATGAGAGGGTCCATGTTTCTGTCTGTCTGCGGCTAATAAAACTGTTTCGAAAGTAGGGGTGCAACAACAAAAAAAAAACTGCAATTTTCAGGAAATAAATTTGCGGATTGCACACACATCTACACAAACACAGCCATTCACACTATCATTGGAAAATTACCAATATCCTTTTTCACACGCAGCAACAGAATAAGCAGCGTCGACCTACCAACCGACCAACCGACTTGACACCCATAGAGACAAACGCAAAGGACAACTGCAGTAGTGGAGCAGGGCAGCATCCGTCATCAGCAGAAAAATTCATGCGGCGAACTGAGTCCGCTCTGGAACACACAGACCGACGTCGACGACGACGCTTTTCTGCAAAGTTTGTGAGAAATTTTTTACGAAGACGTCAGCGAAAATTGCTGGGCTGCTCCCGCCGCCACTCTCCGGCATAGTGTCTGTCTGGATTCGCACTCTGGCTGGCAGGACATAGATCTACACAAATCGTCTGGGGTTAGTGGTGCACATAGCACACATCGCACACCGTATATGTCTCGTGCAAATAACATGGGAGCAGCGCAAACGAAGAAGAAGCACCAACAGCACTAGAACACTGGGAATCCTTATGAAAGCTTTATGTTTGTGTACATGTGAGTAATGGGATTCAAATATAATTTACGATTCGTAGGGGCCAGGCCCCAAAATGGCTTCTGGCGTGTTCCGGAAGCCATGGCAAACACCACTCACACATGCAATCGCAATATTTCACTTGCGGGCTGTTGGCGCTGCGATTGTAAGATATCGTGGGGCAAGGATAACACTGGTGGGGCGCTAAAGCGTAACACGCTGCGATAAGCAAGAGTGAGTGTGAGAGGGGGCAGCAGCAATCGCGGTGCAGCAAGGCTTGGCGGGAGATGGTGCAAATGAGCAGTTGACGTACGAATTACCGCTTGCGCGCGTCCGTGTTTATGTATTAGTTTGTTCTGGAGAGGATATTTGTTTGTGGCCCAGTCGTTGCAGGCCTAATTGTTTTTCTTTTTTTCGGGAGAATTTTCGAGGCCACGAAATATGGTGGGTGGGCAGTCTTTTTGAGCTGGCTCGACATCTTGATGAATGTTTGACGTGTGTGCGATTATTTTCGCAATCTTTGTGAGGAATTGCTTTTCGTGGAAGGCGTTGTAGGGGAGGGTATGTATAAAGCTTTGAATGTAGGGAGACCAATTTTTTAAATCATGGCTTTAACCATGTGTCAAGCACTCTAATGAAATCGTATTAATTTTTAGGGTACTAAAGCAGATGTGGTATTACCGCCATTTGAATTATGCAGATAATGAGCTGTTCCCACCAAAGCCGTTGGATAGAGGATGTTGCCAGGTATTCCACAGAACGAAGCCTCTGGAGATACGCCGCTAAAGAAATCGTGAGATTTTCGTAGTTCTGTGGCAGACGAAGCCTAGAAAGAAGCTTTTTTCGCACCTCTGCTGACGAAAGCCAGGGTTGGTGGGAAGTTAACTTTCATGACCCGACCACACGATATGCATTTACTTCGCTCAAGATGATCATTCACCCAACAAACCGATGTACTCGTAACCGATTGGATCAAGCATAGGGAAGCTATAAAATTAGACTTTTCCTCTCAAGCAAACCATTTTAGAGTTAGCCAGGAATTTTCTAGACGTGCTGTTAAGCTTACATTCGCTTTCAACCTACACAAAACAAAAACCAGCATGGTGATCTCGCAGGTTTACTCAGGCACAAGTGGATAAGACTAGGTTAGGTTTGGTTAGATTATAGTGGCTGCACACGATTCGCATGTTCACTTAGACCAGGAAGGTCCATTGTGTACCACGTGTATCTTTCGACTTTTTCTAAAGATGCGTTAGCTTTAGTGAACGATTTTGAGGTGACTATGGAGCGGAGGAGGTTTCCGACACTACTATTAGCCAGGTCACATAGATTTTCGAAGAAGAAGTCTCCTAGGCGTAGTTTTCTTTTGTTGGGGACAAGAGATGGAAAAGAGCAGGGAAAATGCCCACTCCTCGTCCTTCTTGTCTAAGCAGCTTTTACAGATGCCATTGCTATAGAGGCCTAGTCTTTTCGCGTGGAGGTACACCGATGATGGTACTGAAGTTCGAACTGTTCAGCATTATCAACCAGAGAGAGAGCGTTTCTGATTATAATTTGGCCGGAGTTGTCTTGATAGAAGACACGTTGTGCCGTTTATCCATCTGTAGCTGGCTTTCCTAATCCCATCCAGTTTGATTGATGATTTACATGCAAGGGTCATGTCAAAAGTTTATACTGGCAGTAGAATATAAAGAGTAGTGCCCAGTCTGGCAGTTCCCTGGGATATCTCTGTGATAAGGCACCCAAAAGAAGTAAATTATCATGAGTTCGATATGAATGAGATGGATCTCAAGGATTTGATTGCTTATTGGTTATCACTAAAGATGCTTATATTTTTCGTGGATATTACACTATACATCAGCCAGGACAAGGCTTCTTTAATTGCCATGATTTCCGCCTTAAAAACGCTACAATGATCGCGACCTTCACATTCACAGATTCACAGAATCTGTCTTAGATATATCCGTGTTTATGTGAATAAAGTTATTGTCTCCAAACATTTCCGAATCCTACTCGAGGCGACTATGGGAATGGTTGACTTGAAGTTATTCTCAAAGCTGAGTGATGTGGTCGATGTTTTCTGTTCTGTTCAGTTATTTTGTACCTCTGTGTGTTAACCGTAAAAGGGGGGGCCATTGTAACGAGGCAATCAGTCTAATATCTGCACATGCTGCGATCTGTTGCCAAGAATATCTAAGGGTACTGGATATAGGATAGCATCTAGGGCTTCGTAAGGGATGGTTCTTAGAGCTCAGCCTATGCATATGCAAGCTGATCTTTGTACTTAACCTAGAAGGTTGCTGTTGGAGTCTGTTTCTAGAGCAGTCCATCAGACTAGACTATGCATATAACGGGTGATTTTTAAGAGTTAAGTTTTTTAGGTTGGCAGCACTGGTTAGTAATGGCGTCCAAACGTCATCTGTCAAAGTGAAAAGTTTACAGTATATTCTGACATTTTATCATGGAAAGACTTACAAACGAGCAACGATTGCAAATTATTGAAATTTATTATCAAAATTCGTGCGCTGTGAAAAATGTGAAAATCCGCTGTTTTATCGAAAAATTGTGTTCAGCGATGTGGCTCATTTCTGGCTCAACGGATACGTAAGTAAGGAAAACTGTCGCATCTGGAGTAATTAACAGCCATATTCCATACACGAATTACCGATGCATCCCGAAAAAACGAAAGTTTGGTGTGGTTTATGGGCTGGTGGCATCATCGGTCCATTTTTCATCAAAGACGACCGTTGAAGAAATGTTACCGTCAACGGCGAACGATACCGAGCCATGATACGCTACTTTTTTGCTGCCCATGTTGGCTGAGTTGAACTTGGTTGACATGTGGTTTCATCAAGACGGTGCCACATGCCGCACAGCTCGTGAAACAATGGAAATGTTGAAGGATGCATTTGGTGAGCAGCTTATCTCTCGAAATGGCCCTGTGAGTTGGCCGCCAAGATCATCCGATTTAACGCCTCTTGATTATTTCTTGTGGGGTTATGTAAAGTCGTTAGTCTATGTGGACAAGCCGAACACGATTGAAGCCTTACAGGATAACATAACATAATAATTGGCAAATCAAATAATAGTTTGAGTGTTATATTCGATTTTGAAAAAAAAAAACTACGCTTAAAAAATCACCCGTTACAAGCTGATCTATTAACTTATCCTAGAAGGTTGCTGTTGGAGGTTGTTTCTAGAGCACTGATGGATCTAATGACAGAGAGTGACATGTGGTTGTATACCCCATTTCTTCCCGATTGTATTTTTTCATGTCTACAGTGTTTTTTTATTAGTTGTTACATATTAGCTTTCCAGTTCAATTTTGTATCCAAGATGGAACCCAGGTACTTGGCTGATTCTGTGAACTTGTCACTAACGCCATTAAGTTTTGGAGGTTCAAAAATAAACTAAAAATGTTGAATAGAATGATGAAGTCTTCAACAATGCGATGCTAGCAATCAAAAAAGGGACTAAGGAGCTCCAACCGCGAATCATGCGAGCTCTTTTGTGATAAAATAGAGATCTCTGAAGCGTCAAGGGAAACGAAATATACTTTGCAATGTTTTTTAGCTATCTCGAGAAAGAATCAATAGAATTACAGCTGGAAATCCATACCCTACATAGGTTCAAACTTCCCAAGACGTTTCCAAAAGAACCACTCTCTTGTAGTTATAACACCTTTCTGATCCGAAGGATCACTTCTGATTTTGTATGTACAAGGTGGCGCAAAAATAACCTTCCGATGTTTTTTGGCTGTAATTTAAAAAAAATGAAAAACTTTGATTCTTCTTGTGGATTCTTTTTATTTGGTCTTTTCTTTTTTTTTACATCAAGTCGAGAATATGATGTCATGTAAATGGCCGCCGCCACAGTTGATTGTCATTTGAGCCCTTTTTATGGCATTTTCCATCACTTTGGCCAAAACTTCCGGCGATAGGTCCTCACATTCTTGACGGATATTGTCTTTAAGAGCTGCAAGAGTCTGAGGCTTGTTGACAGACATAAAGTCTGGAGTGGTCAAATCAGGCGATCTTGCTGGCCAGTGCAAATAGCCAAAACGGGAGATTAGGCGCCCAGGAAATGCATCCTTCAGCATATCGGTTGTGGCACGTGCAGTGTGTGCCGTTGCACCGTCCTGTTGGAACCACATGTTTTCCAATCCCAATTCATCAAGTTGCGGCAAAAAGAATTCGTTGATCATTGCTCTGTAGCGCTCACCATTCACAGTAACCGTTTGGTCCGCGACGTCTTTGAAGAAAAAATGTCCGATGACTCCTCCAGCGAAAACAGCACACCATACAGTGACTTTGAGCGGGTGTAATGGCTCTTCGTGGGTTACACGCGGATTTTCAGTGCCCCAGAAGAGTAAATTTTGCTTATTTACGCACCCGCTAAGATGGAAATGGGCCTCATCATCTTCATCATCATCTTCCTCTTGGTGGTTATTAAGGATGGCTTGAGCGTATGTTAGACGCGATTGGCGGTCAGCAGCTAACAGCTGATGCACCGTCTGGACTTTGTACGGAAACATCTTCAAATCTCATACCAAAATTCGCTGTAAAGACCGTCGACTGATACCCATTTGCGTGGCACGTCGTCTGGTCGATGTCGACGGCGCTTCCATGACATCTTTGGCTACAGCAGCAATATTCTCTGCAGAACGGCTACTCCGGGGTCTGCCACGCCTGGCAGCATCTCGTGTTGTGCCAGTCTCTTCGAGGCGAGCGGCTAAACGTCGCAGTGTTTCACCAGTAGGCGTTGGACGGCTAGGAAATCTGCGACGAAATTCACGTTGTGCCAAAGTCACCGACCGATTATTGCTCAAATAAATAGTCACCAATATTCCGCGTTCTGGAGCAGTGTAGCGTAACATTGTTTATTAACGTGTATTTCGCATGTGTTTACTACACAAATGTCAAAACAGAACTGACATTAGGGGCCAATCGCAAAATTTATAGCATTTTCTGATAGGAGGATTACTTTTGCGCCACCTTGTATGTTCTGATTATTTTAAAAAGGTACAGGAGGATACCATGCTATTAACAGGTCAAATATTCGATGGATTATTAGCACCAGGGTCTTTGTCACCAAACAGATTTGAACAAATCAATGTCTTCATAGGTATCATTAGTAACCCCGGTTTAACTTGCAAATACGCAGCAAAACTTAACCTTTACGCAAATGACTTCTCCAGAAGGTGTATTGACGAAAAGAAGGAAGAGGCTACTTCCTCGTACCTGTCTGGTACAATCCAACAAACGAAAGCTACACCTTGGAGCCTTATACATTCAAAATCTCTGCTACTTCTTCAACGCGGAAGTAAAAACCTTTCTTCATTGGAGTTCAATCCACCAGCAAAAAATTGCCGGCATTCGACAAAGGCCCATTATTTGCATACCTGCGTGTCCAGCACATGACCACATCATATGAGCTTCATTTTGTCGAAGTAGAATACCAATGGATTTCATGTCTCGAATGTTTCAAATCTCCAAATTCTGCGAAGAGACTTTTGCTTGGATATTGACTAAACAAGCACAAAGCAGTTCAAAGGCGTACATACATTAGGGTTAAGGGATGATCTTCTTTGTGCAGATCAAGGGTACCTCTTACAAGTCATTGATAAAAATTGTCAGACAGGCTAAGATAATTTTTTGAGATTTTTCCATACATTTCCGCTATAGGGTCCTGATTGCCGAAATAACTGCCTTGTAACTACTAACTAAGCTACCACAGTCTTAAGTTTTTAAGTGGAATATCTGTTGTGCATCAACATTCAACACGTTTCAAAAAAAAAAATAGATCACAGACGTTCAAGGTCAAGGTCATCCTGAAACAGATGGTTCGTAAGAGAGTAGTCAACGGGAGGTACCTGGCTAGGAAGGGATATTGCTGTGAACGTTATGAACTACATCAAGGAGATTAAGTTGAACAAAACTTGTAGACAACATTGATCAACCAGTTCAAGACAGCAAGCAAGAATGAATATTCGAATCTAGGGTTAAGCGATTGCGTATTCCAGAGCGCTTTTACTGGCACGCAGTGTCCAGTATCTAGGAGAATAGAAGACTCTCTTATCTCCCACCACAGATCGAGAGCTCGTTAAGAAGGTTGGGGTTACTTTTTAATGGGTGACAGGGGATTATCAGCACACAAAGGCCAGATTTGGTCCATTGTAACAACTCGTAGAGTCATTGAAACAGTACCGAGACTTCAATTTGGTTGAGGTCGGTTTCTACTTATGCGCGCCAATTGAGGCGAGGTCTTCCTCTAATGCGTCAGTCTTTTGCCTGGGAATCGAAAGCACCGTGACCTGTGTGTTCATTCGCTTTACATGTCCTATCCATCTGAAGTGTCAAATGCGGAGTTTTTTTTTTTTTGATTAGGTCCAGTCGCTGTACAGGTCGTATAGTTTTTGATTGAATCTTCGTCTCCATAGCCCGTCAGATTACAGATTTTAGCATGCTCACTTAAAAATCTGGTATGGCCAGTTAAAACTGTGGTCTACTTTTGATAAGCTTAAAACTAGGATGTCCATTAACCTACGACGTAAAAAGAGGGCATAACTCTGTACTTTACCGGTTAAAGTTCGTCTACCCAAATCTCACATCCGTCCGTGGCAAGCGGCATCGACATTTGGAATCGGAGCCTTCGCTTGACCCAACGGCCAGTCTATGATCGCCATCAGCCTAAGCATTGACGTGGTCATTTTCGACGCTCGCTCTCTCGCGTTTTTATCTGGTGCCAGGAAGTATCTAAGTTTGGTGTTGAAGATCACTTCATGATTACTTCACTGCGTCTTTGATTCTTATTACCTCCTGGCCAATTTCGAAGTCCATTAGAGTCGGGATACTTCTTTTCGTGAGAATGCATGTTTTATTACGGTTTTCCTTCATTATAACTTTACTCAACGCCATTGCTATGTCTACGAATAATTTTATTGAGCGTTAGTATTAAAGATAGATTATGCAGGACTGCGGGTACGCGTTTAATATCGCTTTTCGAAACTTAAAAATATAATGACGTTCCCCCGTCCTTATGACCAACAGTGAATGCCTGATTTTTATGAGAAAACTTGTATCTACGTATTCTTGAAACAAAAAAAAAGGAAAAAAAAACTTCTATTTCTAAACATCCTCCTCACAAGTCTCTGGCCTCATAGAAATATTTCCATTGACCCGTTATGTCCACATATTGATTGATATTAGTTTCGCAAGATACAAAACAAAATTGAATCCCCTCTCAGCAGCCAAAGGCAAGGCACGTTCCTCCATAGTATATTGAAACATATCTGACCATATGGCCATATCTGACCATCATCGAAATGAAAACCGAGAAAAAGTATCGCATATGTGGGCGTCATTGTGCATTGTTTCTCCGAGGCATTGTGGGAAGCGCTGTGGCTTCAATAAGCTTGACCGCAAAATAAAGTAATATCTCGAAATAGAAAAATTCAAGTCTGTGACTCTGTAGTCGCAGCAAACAGATGTACTCCTGTGCAGGATTCCTACCACAGTCCAAATCAATTGTTGGCATTGTTGTATACCTTTGTGCGAATAAACCTAGGCAACCAAAGGACATGACAACTTTTCAATTTCAACTCTGTCGTGTGCGGCTTTGCGTTTCGGCTTTCTCTGTGGCAATCTGAGATTGCTGCAGCCGGTTCAACACCGTGCAGGCTGCTTGATACTATACTTTCCCTTAATCAAAAACTTTTCATGGAAATTCATTTTAATATTCGCCTTCGATGCCAAGTGACGTATCTGCAAGCGACAACAGCACAACAGGAGGAGCAGCGATACCATGCCAATGAAACGCATCACGACGAAGAAGTGCAGATACGAAGAACCATTCCGATTGCTCGAGCGGAAAGGAACTTTTTAATAACTTTGCCAAAAATAAGAGCACACTCACACAAACGCCCGCATCCACCTTTGCCGCAAGCTTGTAAACAGAAATTCTCATCTCATCAGAGACGGAGGACGAATGAAAGAACTTCAAGAAAGGAGGAGACTGTGTATGACTTCTCACACAAGACTTGGAATGCCAGATTGGATGCGAGGTATTAGCCTTGCATCTACTGATTGCCTTCATACGCCTATACCCTGTGCAAGGATCTGGATCCCACATTCTGAAATTTTAATTTTCTAGGAAGCGCCGCCATACGTTTCATCCTGTCGAATGTACTTTCTTCGCCATCTTTCCTGAGCTCCTTCACAATGCATTGATTAATATTTCATCCGCAGGATGTCTGAGTGCATGGCGGAGATTGTGGTGTACATAGGTATGCGGTGCTACTTAAACGATGACTTGTGACGGTGCATGTGCATGACACAGGATGAGGTATTTAAAAAGTTTTCCATGCAGTGGTACAAGGATAGAATGGATACAATCATTAGCGTTAAAGCGGTTAGAAATTCATTAAATCAGGATGTGCATCCTGAGGTGATAATGACTGTGCGCAGCCTGGTGTGCGGTTTAAGGCGCATTATTGTCGCAGTGGGTAAATATATGGAATTCCTAAGTAAGCAACTTGAAGTGGTTTCGATTTCCTATTCGAAAGTTTTCATAGTTAAATAGAACCTGCCAAACAAGGTGAGGTGGTTTGTCTTTGTTTTTAAATTGCTTGAGTTGACGGAATTATACGACACAATGAAACTGTATCATGGTTAATGAAAGTCAACGAATTGGTGACTCATTTAGGTATAACGAGACAAGAGGGAGGTAAGATTGCTTGAGAAAAATAGGAAAGGTGTTAGATAGATCTTGCCAAAGGAAACAGCATTTAGGAGTGCCAAAAAAACCAAAACGAAATGTAACTCGTAAATAAAAAAAAAGTTTCAGAGGCTTCAATGAGTGCGAATAAATCCCATCCATCCTTACAGTAAACATCCCAAAAAGTAGCGCGTAGTAGTTGGATGTTGTAGAACGAGGGCAAACTCTGATCGGCGTTAACTTGGCAATGCCTGGTCGTTGTTACTTTGACTACACAAAAATTGTCCTTATTTTACCTTCAATTACTGGTCTCATACAACCAGATTCGACATGCTGTTAGTGTTGCTAACAAGACGAAAAACAGCAACACCATAAAAAGCTTGGTCAGAATGACTGGCACGGAGTATTTGGCCTGCCGTCCTCAGGTGAACACATGGGCCTTGTCCCCCTGGTTGGGGATTGTATTGTTACGAAGCAACTAAGACTGACTGATTTTATTGTTGTCGACCTGGAATGTGAGAACATTAAGCAGGAGAGGTGCAGCCGAACAACTAGCCGAGCAACTAGCGGAAACCCTAAGCTGCTACAAAGCAAGACATTACTGAAATCAAGGATATACGAAGAAATTGGCCAGGCAAAAGGAGGGTGATAAACCTTGACATCTACAAGGGACCGTGTTATAGTGAGCAGAAACAACAAGTATTCGGATATGGATTTTTTATAAGTGCCAGACGTAGGCAAAAAGTCAGCAAACACATTGTAACAACACACAACAAGGCCAAAAAAAGGAAACTAAGGATTGTTCCTACGAGCTCCTTGAGAAAACTTATAAGCAACTACCAAAGGGTCGAAAACACAGACTACACGACACCACGTCTGGCAACGGAGCTAGGGTAATTGGCTTCGCTGCGGAATGAAAGACCACTATAGCCACCACATGGTTACCTCACCACACCTCCAAGGGGACATGGCGGTCTCCAGAAGGCAAAAATCGACTCGGGCCAATGCCTTATTGCAACCAGGGTAAGAATGCGTATGAGGAATGCTCGCAGCCAAGAACAAGGCTGAAAGGCTAAGCTTCAGGTGAAGAAGAAAGCTGCCATTACGCGCTATAGGCAAAGATGGATAGAAAAAAAAAGAGCAAGAAAAGCACGCGATAGAAGACGTAGAGAGGTGCCACTCTAGGAGTGATGTTCGTAAGTTTTAACAAAGTGTAAACCGTCAAAGCCAGTGATAAAAGGCTTGAACAGAATCCTGTAGAGACATATTGTAGTTGAGACACAGTCGATGCTGGGGATACGGAAGAACCATTTCGGCGATAAAGACCAATCTCCTAGTGTCAAGACAGAATGAACTATTTTAAATTGGCGAAAATAACGAAACCCACCAATCACCCGAGTGAGTATAGCAATATCTAAACTCTAAGCTCAATCTTAACAAGGCTGAAGGAAATGGCGGTCTTCCAATAGAGCTTGATAAATTTGGCGGTGATGACTTGGTAGGTAACATTCACCAACTCACTCGCAAAATTTGGTCGGATGGAAGTATGCCTGAAGAATAGAACCTCAGCATCGTTTTCCCGATCCACAAAAATGGTTATCTTCTGCGACAACAACTGAGGCATAAGATCCTATCGTCCGTAATATGTGAACGCTTGAAACCGTTTACCAACAACCCTTATCAGTGAGGTTTTAGGCCAAATCTTCACATTTCGGCAGATCCTGAAAGAAAAACCCAAGAAGTCAAAATTGAATCCCACCACCTATTCATCGATCTCAAAGCCTTATACGACAGCATTAATAGAGACGAACTTAACCGGGCCATGTCTAGTTTTGGTATACCGCCCAACCTCGTCCGTCTGTGTAGGATGTTGAAGAATTCTCGCTACTCCATCAGGGTCGGAAACGATATCACCGACACATTCGACGATATTGACATTATTGGTTGGAATCAACTGGATTTCATAGCCATGTTTGCTAGTATGGGGAACGGAGCGGCAAAAGTAGGTTTAGTAGTAGATGAGGGTAAGACTAAGAATATGCTGTCAACACGAAAGTACACACAACATCGACGAATTGGACAGAATTTCACCATTGACAGATATGACTTTGAGGAAGTACGGGACTTTGTCTACCTCGGCTCCGCTACTAACTCTGACAACAACATCTCTGACTTCCTCGAAGCTAAGGAAGCAATTAAGTTATAAAGCCCTCACCCGAACTACTAAGGAGATCCTATATAAGACCCTGATTATCACAGTCCTGCTCTACGGCGCTGAAGCATGGACCATTTCAAAAGTGGATGAGGAAATCCTTGGTTGATTTGAGAGAAAAATTCTTCGAAAAATCTTTAGTCCAGAGTGCGTTGACGGGCTTTGGAGACGAAGATTCCACCAACAACTATACGAGCTGTACATCGACACTCCCCTAGTGTTAAAACTCCTAGGGCATATAGAATGAATGGACACTTAAGGCAAGGTCTTCCTCTACTGCGTCCGACTTCTGGCTAGGAATCGAAGACTTTGCGAGCCGGAGTATTGGCTCTCAAAGTCTTCGATTCCCAGCCAGATGTAGGACGCAGTAGAGGAAGACCTTGCCTTAAGTTGAGCTCATAAGCAGAAACCGACCTCAACCAACTTGAAGT
This sequence comes from Rhingia campestris, assembly GCA_932526625.1. NCBI lineage: Eukaryota > Metazoa > Arthropoda > Insecta > Diptera > Syrphidae > Rhingia > Rhingia campestris. Next base: position 15,440,150 of record OW052183.1, read on the forward strand.
GCGCAACTGGAGGCAGTTCGTTAAGGACCTGGCTAATTGGGGAGGCATATTGATTAAGGTTCAGGTACATTCCAGAATGCAGCTCCACAATCTCGGAATTCCAAAAACTAGAAGTTCATTCTAAAGTCTAGAAGTTCTGCTCGAAAGCATAGAAACCGATTAATAGGACATATCAACAGTACAGCCCTACAAACTCTAGATGATAGCAATTTGGTGTGCCTCCTAAAAGGAAAGTAAACTTTTGCATTTGTCGAGATAAGGATAAACTGCACTTCAATCGCGGAACATGAATTATATTTCACTGAAAAATTGCTTAATGAGTTTTGTCTTAGCTGCAGGAACTAACAGTTTATTGCGGAGGGTGTTGCTTTTTATTCAGTAAGAATCTGACGCTTCTATGAGCACGCGATTGGTACTCTCATAGTGTCTATGGAAGATTTTCCCCTCGAAAAAAAACTTGAAGGGTTTCTAGAGTTCAAATCTTTTGCGCACTCGGTTTAGAGACAGTCTTAGTAGCTCATTAGATCTAGAACCTGTGACAAGTCTGTAAGCAGTCCTTCTTTGGCAATTATTACCACCATTGCTCAGAATAATTGAAAGAGGCTAACCGTCTGTTTCCTCACCAACCTGAGTTATCCGATAAAATTAAAAAATCTCCAAAATACGGAAGGTTTTGACATGCCTACCGACTTGAGCCCAACTTCATTAAACCCTTGAAAATCTAAGTATCCTTTTTCAATTTTTAACTCCACCCTCAAGAACACCGCCAAGCACATGTCACCATCTGGTATCAAACAGATTTTAGAATCAAAATAAATCGGAGGACCTTCTCCTATTGTTTTGAAAATCATTCCACACCCACTCACTTACTCGCGATTTTAATTAAAACCAAAAAAAATCCTCTTCGGAACAAAATTGCACCCGAAAAACTCTTATCCTTTGCACTTTTATCCAGCGTGCCTTTTTGCCAGAGGCCTTCCCCGAGAGAGCAGCATCCTTGCGTCTGGCAATAAAAAAAGCGCAACAAATGTGCAACAATATGTATAGAGAGAGCGACTGTTAACAGTTAGTGGAACACAAAAACCAGGATAACACTCTCGGCGGTGTCGACAACGAATACAGCGGCGACGATGACGATGACGATGACGGCGACTAGTATCAGCGACTATAACTGGAACCAGGACTAGGACGACTTTGTATAGCGCGTTAGGCTTCATACAGAAGCCCAACTGAAGTGGGTCCTTTATGCTACGGCTTTGTTTGTTCGAGGACTTGGAGTTGTATTTTTTTTCTGTGCTGTTGCTATTTTTTTTTGTGTGGGGTGGAGCTCTTTCAAGCACCCGGGTGTTTTGTTTTGCTTTTATTTTTCATGTGGCAATAGCGTGCGCACCTTGCTTTGATGGGGGAATTCACGTTTAAGTGCTCTCAATACGCATCAGCGCTTAACCGTAATGAATAGAAGTGAATAGGCTAGGTTGGGAAATAAAAGAACAAAAAAAAAACTTCTAAACGTAGACATGGAGTGTTGCGAATAGAATGCCAAAAGATGAAAATCACGCGTAGTTCACTTTTTGGTTAACACCTCTTTGATAGCTGACGAATTGCAACAATGGTTTGAAGAGGGTTGCCAGGAGTGTGTTTTGTTGTTGGAGGTGATTTGGTGATATTTAACTTAAGGATCTTACAGAGTTTCGGAAATATTTTGGGGAAACAGGGAGGCAGATAGCATATGATTCTCATCTCTAGACCAATGGGTACTATGTGAAAGGAACTCTACTTCTGTATATAAATCCATGAAAGAAAGGATATGAGAATTGGTGATTATAACCGTTCTCACAAGTTTATCTTACACACCACCAAAATCGTTAGGAGAGAAATGGAAGGATGACTATGGAGAATATAAAATTGCTATCTGAAGTGCAGTGAGGGCAAACAGAAGACAGAAGCAATCCAAATCTGTAGAATCTTATTGGAAAACATCGCCAATTTCGTGAAGGATTTATATTACTGTTGGTAGATTTAAAAAAAAAAACATTCGATAGCTTAATATTTGGTATTAGTAGCGACTAGGCAAGAAGCTATTCAGGCAGCAATAAGGACTCCTATCGAAATTACCAAACAGTTTGCACACAGTTAAAGTCGGTATGATCAAGGGAAGCGTCTTAGGACCTTAATATAGTCTCTGCTTGGAGTAAAAGTGGCTTCATAGAGTCATAGAACATTCGGTCGTCTCTTCAAACGACATACGAACTTGAAGAAGAATTGGATCAGAATATTGAAGTCGTATGCCGTATGGAGTGCCATATAATAAGAAATTGGCACCAAAACCCGAGTTAAAAAATCCTAGAGAAACGCTGCTTGAAATGATGGCAACAATATCCCGCACCACAGCACAATACCTGCAAAAACATATGAGAGGGTATTATCCCATCTATCTATCCTATCCCATCCCATCCTAAAAATAATATCACCAAATTTTGGGCTTAATGACAAAATATAGAAAATGACGTTGTCCCAAGATATTGTTCGGTCAGTTTATCAAAATCTTTTATGGTTTGACAAAAAACAACGTTTTCGATTGCATATACTATGGAGTTGGTTTTTGTAAGAAAACGCCCCATAAAGAGGGCGTGGGTTAAAATGGTCTAAAGACGAAATGTTCATATTATCATAGCCAATGATCTTGCTTCGAAAGTTTTTGCAAATATTTAAAAAATGTATCAAAAATCGTTTTTTTAATGAAAACGCCCCCAAAAAATGTACCCACGCACAAAAAACTTTATATAAAGGGTCCGCCAAACAACTTTTTTTGAAAATGCTATAAAAAAAACTACTGAATATTTTCCCAAATTTCTTTTTTTATTTGAAAGTACAATCCTTCCGGTTAATAATGGAAAATAATTTCATTCAAATGTCTGCCTCGGCTGGCCATGCAGTAGCCTACACGATCGGTCCAATTTTTAAGCACATTATCGATCTTGTGCAGCTGTATTTCACCAATGGCTTCACGAATATTGTCCTTTAAAGCGTCAATTGTCTCTGGCTTGTCGGCGTAACACTTATCTTTTACGGCACCCCACACATAATAGTCCAACGGTGTCAAATCGCAGCTCCGAGGTGGCCAAACGACATCAGCTCTACGGCTGATAATGCGATCTTCAAAAACAGGGCGCAAAACATCGAGTGTAGCTTCGGCTGTGTGGCACGTAGCGCCGTCCTGTTGAAACCAAATGTTTCCAATATCCTCCTCTTCAATTTTTGTGTCCAAAAAATTCGTTCAACATGGCCCGATAACGATCGCCATTGACTGTAACGGCCACTCCTTGCTCATTTTCTAAGAAAAATGGCCCAATTATGCCTCTGGACCAAAATCCGCACCAAACAGTGACTCGTTTTGGGTGTATCGGCTTTTCAATGTATGTGTGCGGGTTTTCTGTGCCCCAAATGCGACAATTTTGCTTTTTTACATAACCGCCAAGAACAAAATGAGCTTCATCTGAAAAGATGATTTTTTTGGCAAAATCGGCATCTTCTCTAAGTCGATCGCAGGCCCAGTTGGCTTCAACTCCCGAATCAATTGGACTTTGTATGGCGTCATACCAAGGTCTTTATGCAAAATTCGTCTCAATGATCTCTCCGAAATGTTCAATTGTTGAGAACGACGGTAAATTGATGTTGATGGCGCTTAACGAGTACTTTCTGCCACAGCAGCAATATTCTCGGGTGTACGCACTGTTTTTGGATTTTCATTCTTGGTTTATCGAAGAGAACAGACGGAGCTGACGGTGCTTCTCTTCTTCCAAAATCCGTACGCAATTTTCGCACACATTCTGCAACATTATCATGATTTTCAAAGTTATGTCCCAATATTTCCCAGCGTTGTTCAAGCGTATACACAACCATACTCGTTCAGCGGAAGGATAAAACTAATTATCTGTCAAATCAGACATGAGCTAAGTGTTACCATTCACGAAATAAGCACTCGTTGAAAAAAAAACGTTAGATGGCGGACCCGTTAGAAGAAATATAGATATTGCGACTCTCTAAATATGTTGTTCAAACACTTTTTCACGAGGTTTGGCCAAAAACTACGTTTTTCTAAAAAGGAGGCGTGGCAGTGGTGACAAAGTGGGCAACAAAGAGCACGTGTACCAAATTTCATCATTCTAGCTCAAAATTTAAGGCCCAAAAACTGACGGACGGACAGACATGGATAAATCGACTCAGCTATCGATTCTGAGTCGATCCATATACTTTAAGGTATATCTAGCTAAATTATTTATCTATGTTACGAACTATGTAACAAAACTAATATACCCCTATGGGATAGGTTATAAATACAAAATGTTGGCGAAACAGGCTTGTTAGTACCCAGGGCCGAGCTTTCTCACAAACATTCATGTGTGCGTGTGTACTTCTTGCACGATGGCGGCTTTAGCCGCCTCCGAATGGCTAAGTTGGGATAAGCTTTTCTTGACAATTGATACTACACGGATTTTTTGTCAGATCATCACGAAAGGAAGGCCAGTGAAAAATCATTTAGGTGTTGCTACGGCTGGAAATCGAACCCAGACCTTCTGCGCGGCAGTTTATCGCACTAACCATCACGACACTGAGCCCGTTAGATAAACCCATCGCTCTCAAATCAAACTGGATGCTATAAAGAAAGCAAACCAAAGATGTATAGACGGCACAACGTGTCTAATATTTAGGCTTCTCTGAAAAGTCAGAGCTATAGAGATGGTGGATAAAAAAAAGTTTTTATGTTGGATGAACGGTGTTAGGACGTTGCTCAAATTCCAGATATATACTGCATACCAGCAATTACTTTACTCCCACCTGTGTACATGTTTTGTCAACAGTCCTCTGCAAACTCAGGCACTTAGCTGAATCCCGGCTCACCAAAATAAACATCTAAGGAAATATACCAACTATTGTTACGTCCAATTGGCCTTAAATATGATGAAACTCAGGGTTGATGAAAACCATCGCAGTACACTTCAATATTCCGCAACTCAGAGTTCCTTAAACATTTCAAAATGAAAACCTTTAAAAAAAAATGTTTCAATGAAACTTTGGCAACCCTTGCCACCATTTCACCGCTAGTGAAACAAGATCTCCATTTGATAAAAAATGAAATCAAATGCCATTTGCCGGTTCACAAACACTCGTAGGTTAGGGTTGCCTGCAAAAATACATGGGAAAATATCAAGTGCGTCTGAATGGGGAAATTCCCAAGAGTACGAGCTATAGAATGGCTATGCCTCCAAAGTGCATTTGCCCCGGTGAGAGCACTTGTGGTGTTTTCATCATGACGATGATGATAATGATGATGACGGTGACTCGGCAAGGAGTCAGGTGCATATGGTGGTAAGGTTCAGAGGATGCAGCATGAGATGAGAAGACATTTTCAAGCAGAGAGTGACATTGCTGATGATTATACGGTAACAATTAATGAGGATGCGTTTACACTCTAAGTAGATGGCAGGAGAGAGATGACGACAACTGAAAGGACGACGTTGATGATGTTGATGTTGATGATGAGGACGATAATGATTATGATGAAGTTGGTAATGAGTGCGCGGTGATTCAAGTCAAACCAACCCTGTGACTTCTTCAAAAAGAACAACCCTAGCGCATGATGAATGAGTTGGCGGAAGGAATTAAAAAGTGAGCAACCCTCCCGCCTTAATGACAGACATGAGCACCAACGTGCTAGTCCCCGTGTTATACCTATACATCCAATTTTTTTCTTAAACTTTCTGGTATTGTACAGTAAGTGAGTGCAATTTGTTAAGTAAATTAATGAGTAGACTCTAGGAGAGCCGAGCAGAGATATTCCGGGTTGGGGGAGGAAGTTTTAATTGTTTCAATCCACTTGAGGGCAGAGCCTGCCAAAGGAGTGCGGTTAGAAAAATCAAGTGAGGACGTGAGTAAGTTAAACATGAATTTTATTAATATTTGGATAATCAACTCACTCAGGATTACAGGAAAGAGCGCAATTAATTTAATTGATGTGAGGAGTGAATGTTTGCACAAGCGACGACGGCCTGGAAGGCGGAAAATATAATTTCATATTTAATTTCGAAGGCGGCACTATGATGGAGGGAATGGTATCAAGTTGAAAGGCTTTGCAAGATTGGGAAATATGCCTTTAAGAAATGAAATATTAAATGACAAGCAGTTTGATTACATGACTGGCGTTTTCACCAGATGAGGATTAACAGCACATTTGAAAAAGCTGCAATAAAGGTTGCACTTGTAAGGAAGCTTGCTAACTTTCCATCTTCTTTTAAGGAAGCAACAAATACCAATCTAGTTGAGGTCAAAGGTACTGCCACCCTTACCATCAAAAGACACTATCAAGTAGGAAAATGAAAAAAAAACCCTGCGCAGCTTTCAAGTTTGGTGGAGTTGCAAATCAGCACAATTTGCTCCATCTACAAAGTGACCCAAAATACATGTCCCTATCAGAAAGGAAAGTTGCGTAGATCTTACAAATGGCGTCAAATGCCAATTCGGCTTTGACGCTGTCATTTAGATGAGAACTGCTGTCGCAGGTCTGGCACTGTCCAAATGTTGGATTTAATGGGCCCCCTTCCCGTACCAGTGATTCTGTAAATCACCGAATGGTAAACGAAAGCGAAGCAAATATTATCTAGATACCTATGGACGAAAAATTTGGTCTCATTTACGAAAAGGGGCAAATGGGACAAGAAACCATATGTGTGTTCTGCACGAAACTAAACCCAAACGAAGCAAAATATATAGCCGGCAGTAACGAATGCCCGGTTATTCAGAGACCTATCACCAACAAAACACCATGAAGATACGACAGATTAATCTCTTTACTACGACAGATTAATCTCTTCACTTTAGAAGAGCTAACGAAATCCTAGCACAAACGGACATAAAGACAAAAGAGCTGACGTAATATTGCTCAGCGAGTCCTATAAATGTCCTTATCTTCGATAAGGCAAAACAGGCAGCAATATGGATTTGTGGAAGTTACGTATTTCAAGAAGTGAACGACGAAACGCAAGGCTTCGTGACAGCAAAAATTAATTGGAAGCTGTTATACCTGCAAATACCAAATAGTGCTGGACAATCTAACTTCGGATGTGCTCCAGAGAGCCCCAGTGATTATTGGCGTAATCTTTAATGCATGGGCCTAGGAGTGGGGCAGCAGACTCAACAATAACAGAGAATAGGTATTGCTGGAATCATTTGCTCCCCTAGCGATAAGCATCACAAACGACGGCAGTTCGTAAACCTATTAGAATGCTGCAGTAGGCTCCATCATCGACATCACATTTGCGAACAATTCCACTCTGAAAACCGTACAGTGGGGGGGCCAGTAGTAATATACAGATATTATATATAATGTTCAGATGATAATACTGGAAATTAAAAGGCAAGAGACCAGCTTCCAAAAGTTAAGGGACCCAAATGAAATGTCTACAAGCTCGACTTAAAGCCTAGCAAATGCAACTTAACAAAGCCATCAATGAGAGCAAGTAATAGAAGACCCATCCAATAACATGCCCAAAAATGAAGAGAACGATTACACAATATCATAAGAGAGGTTCTTCCGCAAGATATTCCACGTAATACTGGGAGAGGTGCTAAAGGCATGCAGAAAAATAGGGCTCCAAAGGCGGCAGTTAAAAAAAGACCAGACCTCTTCATGGCAACACAGGCGAAAAAGGAACCATTCCTGAAAAATCGATAATACAGCTGCCACCAGCAAGAAACCCTTGGCTTGATGAGAAATGCCGACAGATGTTTGCAGCCAAGAACGAGGACTACAAGGCTAAGCTGCAGGTGAAGGCGAGAGCTGCCATTGGGCTCTATAGACAAAGAAAAAGGGAAGAACACCGGCTTTTTAGAAAGAAGAAAAAAGTGCAAGAAAAGCGCGCGGTTGAGGATATAGAGAGGTGCCACTCCAAGAACGATGTTCGCAAATTTTACCAAAGTGTAAAACGTCAAAGCCAAAGATAAAAGACTCGAACAGTATCCTGTCGAGATGAACAAGAAAATATCGTAGTTGAGACAGAGTCGATGCTGAGGATATGGAAGTCCCACTGCCAACCACACGACCTAACTGAAGTGAGGAAAGCAATATCTAAACTTAAGCTTAATAAGGCCGCCGGAAATGACGGCCTTCCCGCTGATCTTTATAAAGCTGGCGGTGATGACTTGGTAAGTAGCATCCACCAACTCATAAGCTAAATCTGGTCGGATGAAAGTATGCCTGAAGAAAGGAACCTCGGCATCGTTTGCCCGATCAAAAAAGGAGACCCTCTGAACTGCGCCAACTACAGAGGCTTAAGCCTCCTCAACATCTCCTACAAGATCCTTTCTGCCGTAAAATGTGAACGCCTGAAACCGTTTACCAACAACCTGATCGGCCCTTATCAGTGTGTTTTTAGGCCAGGAAAGTCCACAACCGATCAAATTTTCACAGTTCGGCAGATCCTGGAAGAAACTCAAGATGTCCAAATCGATACCCACCACCTATTCATCGATTTCAAAGCCGCATATGACAGCATTTATAGAGACGAACTGTACAGAGCCATGTCTAGTTTTGGTATACCGCCCAAACTCGTCCGTTTGTGTAGGATGACGATAGAGAATTCTCGCTGCTCCATCAGGGTCGGAAACGACCTCACCGACACATTCGATACCAAAAAAGGATTTAGGCAAGGCGATGCGCTGTCATGTGACTTCTTTAATCTGATTCTTGAGAGAATTGTGCAAAACTCCAAAGCCAACACCAGAGGCACAATTTTCCAAAAGTCGGTGCAACTACTAGCATACGCTGACGATATTGACATCATTGGTAGGACTCAACGTGATGTCATAGCCACGTTTGCTAGTATAGAGAAGGAAGCGGCGAAAATGGGTTTAGCAGTAAATGAGGGTAAGACTAAGTATATGCTGTCATCACGAAAGGACTCACAACATCGACGAATTGGACAGAACGTCACCATTGACAGATATAACTTTGAGGTAGTACGGGACTTTGTCTACCTCGGCTCCGCTATTAACTCTGACAAGAACATCTCGTCAGAAATTAAACGAAGAATTACTCTTGTCAACCACTGTTTCTTCGTGCTAAGATAGCAATTTAGTAGTAAAGCCCTCACTCGAACTACTAAGGATATCCTCTATAAGACCCTGATAATCCCAGTTCTGCTCTACGGCGCTGAAGCATGGACCTTATCAAAAGCGGATGAAGAAATCTGTGGTCGATTCGAGAAAAATTCTTCGAAAAATCTTCGGTTCTGTTTGCGTTGACGGGCTATGAAGACGAAGATTCAACCACAAACTATACGAGCTGTACAGCGACATACCCCTGGTCAAAAAAACGCCGCATTGGACGTTTAAGATATCTAGGACATATGGAACTAATGGATACCAATACTTCGGCTCGCAGAGTCTTCGATTCCCAGCCAGACGTCGGACGCAGTAGAGGAAGACCTCGCCTTAAGTGGCGCGCACAAGTGGAAACCGACCCCAACCAACTTGGAGTACGCAACTAGAGGCAGTTAGCTAAGAACCGGGCTAATTGGAGTGGCATGTTGGTTGAGGACTGTAGCGCCACTTAAGTAAGTAAGTATAAGCGCTTTTGTTGCACGCTAGCATAGATGCACAACAAATTGTTCTATAAATGAGGACAAAGAAAAGATTAAAAAAGAAGCAGTTCACGGTCTTTATAGAAAAGAATAAGTTCACAGTCCTGGAAATCGAAATGCAGAATATATATAATAGTCTGACCAAATTGTATCATGTATCATGGCAACAAAATGTATTCTGTTTCCAAACCAGCGGTGACCATGAGATACTTTTTTAGAGCCAAAAGATATTTTACACCAGTCAGCCTAGCTTCTTCTATCCTATAAAGCCCATGTATGGCCAGGCCTTGAATACTGTTCTCATGTTTAGAGTTCGGCCCTTAAACATGCACAATAATATCTGGAGACGAAAAATCGACCTTTAAGACGATTATTCCCTGCTAGCTTTGACCTTTTACATTCAACAAGTACAGGAGACATTGACACATCAAGTCAACCCCAACTAAGCTCAATTGATCCATAAAGCCCACCTAACCTAATTGGGATAAGAGTTGCAAAAATGACTGCATACATCGCTTGCAATTAATTGCAAAACCGTTCCACCTCTTGTTGTCACTATAGCCTCGTTTGTTGCTCCAAGGGACTCAACAATAACAACAACAAACCAGACCATCCAAAGAAGTCTGAAAAAAATGATAAATTAAACCAAAGTGACATGACAAATCGCCATTCATTTATTACACCATACTCCCCCTGGGCACCAAAAATAAAATAAAAAGGCCAACAGCTCCAGACGGGCAAGCAGAACGTAATATCCTGTAAGGGGCCACCTTGACGCCCGAACTCCCCTCTTGTGTGCAAAAACCAACTTCATATCCGGCAATTTGCGGTGCGGCAACTTTTACCCACACAGCGTTGCTCTGTTCTTTTACGAGATGGCTACCACTGGAACTGCCTTAGATTTTAGGTCCGTGTCGGTCCAAAATTCTATGCTAAATTCTAGGACTTTATAGCTTCACATAGAAGTGAGCACACAGCTCATAAGGCGTACGCGCACCATTAGAGCGAAATGTAACGCCCTTCCTCGCCATCATGGACTCGGGCAATATACACACACAAGCGCAAGTAAGCATGCCGACGCAGCGACCAACTGTAGGAATTAATTATGAAAACAGGATAATTAATTAAATCCAGCATTTTCATTTTCATTTTCAGTGCTGCACGTGTGCTGCTGTATGGGTGAAAGAGTCAGGCGAACAAACTCCTAGTCCTAGTGTGTGGTTAAGGCATTTGGTGCATAGTTGTGTGTTTTTGTGACAGAACTATATTTACGGAAAGGATTTAGAGATGCGGAATCAGGACCTGATATTGTTTCGGAGGATAGGGCAGCGGAGTTTATGGGGATTTCGATTATTGCGCTGGAAAAGTATGCAGGACGCATGGGTGATGTATGTTGGAATGGGTGGGTGTAATAATAAGGGGGTGACCAGTTGCTGACTGAAGCAAGAAGACTGTTAACCATTCAAAAAATAATCCTGCTCATTACAATAACATGAATGAGGTTCATTAAGTTCGTCCAGTCTTTTAATCTTGGGTGATGCTTTAAGGGTGAGAAGACATCTGATGGTCGTCAATGAGTGACCAGGTACAAGATAAGTTGAGTTGCTAGTCTCCTATCAGACGCGTTCTCAGATGTCGGATAGAGAAATCCTCTGCTTAAATGCAGGGTAGGTGCGAAATAAAATACTACCCGTGGACCAAAAGTAGATAGGGGTTATTTCCCCTATCAAAAAACCTCTCCAGACGGCAACGAAAGAAATACCAAGATAGAGTCAACGGTGGCGTCGACATTCCCAATAAGGATTGACAAAGTAAACAACATATTTGAGCAGCTCCCACATATTAAAAAAACAGGTTATCTAGGAATCTCAAGGATATGTCAGGCCTCTTGAAGAGAGATGTTGGTGAATGAGCTGACATGCCAACGGCAGCGATCAATTTCGTAGTAGATACTGATGCCCACGTGTGTTAGGGATATCTAATAAATTGGTACTGGAACTCTAGGTGCTTGAGGTTAACTACTGTGCTTGAGGTTAACTACCCACTCACGGACAAAATTGCTATTACGAAGCAACCGATAGCCTCGGAGAGGACTGATTTTATTGTTGAAAATCCTGCTAAACGAAAAACGGACAACATGCACCTGGAATGTGAAAACAGGAGAGCCGTAGCCGAACAAATAATAAAGCTGCTTAAAAACAGACATTACTGCCATCCAGGATATGGGATGGGATGGTCCGGGGAAAAAGAGGATGAAAAACAGTGACATCTACTGCGGACCGTGTTATAGTGAACAGAAACAGCGACTATTCGGGTGTGGATTGGTAATTAGTGCAAGACTTAGTTAAGAAGTCTTATATTTCCAAGACATTAGAGAATGCATTGTTAAAATGCTCATCAAGGGCAAATTCGCCAATATAAACCTTATATGCGTTCACTCTCCGACAGAGGATAAAGATGATATAGCGAAAGACTGCTTCTACGAGCTACTTGATAAAAGTTAGCGTTAGCGTCTACAGCAGTACGATGTTAAAACAGTGCGTGGAAATTTTAACGCAAGGATCGGAAGAGGAGACATATTTAGCATTATTGCCGGAAAACACTTCGGTAAGGAACGGAATGCCACTGTATCTAGCACATGGTTTTCTCACCTCGATATCCATTAGGGGACATGCCGATCTTCAGATCAAAGAACGGACAATCAAACTAATCAAACTAATGCGATTGACACGCATCCAGTATTTTAGATGTCCGAACATTCTGACGGACTCGGACTATTACCTTGTTGCATCGTAGGTAAGAATGGGATATCCACCACGCCACAGCAAATCAGAAACACTGTGAAAAAATGGAACTTCGGAAGACTCCAATCCAATCCGATCCAAGAAATCCGCAAGGCCTTCGCGGAACCCGCATCCCTTAACCTCTCGATTAATACCATACCACCAGCATCTAATGTCGAAGAAGAAGTCAATGATGCCAACAAGCTGTTAGATAAGTAGCAAATGATGTGCTGGGTTTCTCGCTACCACCAGCAAGAAACACAGGGTTTATGAGGAATGCTGACAGATGCTCGCAGCCAAGAACGAGGCCTACAATGTAAAGCTGCAGGAGAAGACGAGAGCTTCCATTGAGCTCTATAGGAAAGGAAGAATGGAAGAACACCGGCTTTTCAGAAAGAAGAAAAAAGAGCTAGAAAAGCGCACTATCGAGGATATAAAGACGTGCTTCTCCAGGAACGATGTTCGAAAGTTTTACCAAAGTGTAAAACGTCAAAGTCAAGTATACATGGCTCGAACAGAATCCTGTCGAGATGAACAAGGAAATATCGTAGTTGAAACACACTCGATGCTGAGAATATGGAAGAACCACTTCTGCAGACTGTTAAACGGCGATGACGAACAGGCATCATCACCTATTCATCAACTTCAAAGACACATACGACAGTATTTATAGAGACGAACTATACAGAGCCATGTCTAGTTTTAGTATACCTCCCAAACTCATCCACCTGTGCAGAATGACGATGAAGAACTCTCGCTGCGCTATCAGGGTCGGAAACGGCCTCACCGACGCATTCAAAAGCAAAAAGGATTTAGGCAAGGCGATGTCCTGTCATGTGACTTCTTAAATCTCATTCTTGAGAGGATTGTCCAAAACTGCCGAGCCAACGCCAGAGTCACACCCTTCCAAAAGTCAGTGCATCTACTAGTATACGCCGACGACATCATTGACATCATTGGTCGCACTCAAAGAAATGTGATAGTTACGTTTGCTAGAATAGAGAAGGAAGCGGAAAAATGGGTTAAGCAGTAAATGAGGGTAAGACAAAGTATATGCTGTCAAGAGGAAAGGACACACAACATCGACGAATTAGACGGAATGTCACCATTGACAGCTTTGAGTTTTTTTTCTTTTTTTTTTTAAATTCTGACCTGCCTAAGCAGTAATATACACATCGACCTAAAAGATCTATTGTGCTTGCCGTCAGATGCATTTTAGGTTAGCAGCGCTTCTACTTTCCTAATGTAGCTGATAATACTTTCAGCCGAAGATTTCCTCAGTTCTTCGGGACTTAAAAATTCCCTGAAGAAAGATTCCCTTCTCATACCGTAAAGGGCCGGGCATTCACATATGATATGCTCGGCTGTTTCGTCTTCTTCTAGACATAGTCTGCACTCCGGTGAGTCGACTAGATGCATTTTATTTAGGTGATATCGCAGACCGTGATGACCAGTTAGGTAGCCTACTAAGTTTTTGATATCGTGCCTACGTAAATTTAGTATCTTGTTGGCATCTGTTTTGAGGGGCTGAATAGCTCTTTTGGCCGTTCTTAGGCCTCGGATGTTCTCCCAGTATGACTTACAATTGTTTTGTTCCCAGCTTTTTATAGCTGATTTGGGGATTGCACAGAAGGGTTCGGGTCCAATGAAAGGGGTTTCCGAGCCTTTTATATCTAGTTCCTCAGCTTTTTCGTTGCCTTCAATCCCCTTATGTCCGGGGACCCACCATAGTCTGGTTTTGTTCCTGGAACTGAGTGTTTGGAGGGAGTTGAAGCAGTGTAGTACTGATTTGGAGTCAATGATGTGTGAGCTAAGGGCTTTTATAGCTGCTTGACTGTCCGTGAATATATGGATGTTTGCGCCTTTAATACCTGAGTTGTGTATTAGGTTTGCGCATTCTTTTATGGCATGGAGCTCAGCTTGGAATACACTAGGGCTTTTTCCCATAGGTATTGAGATGTTTTTATTTGGTCCATGTATGCCAGCTCCTACCCCTGAGTCCATTTTAGAAATATCCGTATACAACTTTAGGCCGTTTAGGCAGTTTGGTGGCTTGTTGCTACACCATGCTTCTCTGGTTGTGATCTCCGTTGAGAATCTTTTGTCGAAGCATAGTGTCTTTGGTAAGCGGTCTGTAACCGCACAGATCATGTCAAGTTCTGGAAGTTCAGATAGAAGGTCAATTAGTTTAAGATGTTCACTAATGTTTAATTCTTCCGCTTGTGTCAAACTTGCTGAGATGCGAATTGCCACATTTTTTTATATAAATGTGGAGGGGTGTTAGTCCTATTAAGGCTTCCATAGCCGCCGTGGGACAGGTACGCATAGCTCCGGTAATGCCCAGGCAAGCCGTTGTACCTTGTTTAATTTATTCATAGATGTTTTTTGGGTGACTTTGTTCCACCATACTATTGAAGCGTGTGTTATAATGGGCCTGACCATGATCGTGTAGATCCAGTGTGTGGTTTTTGGAGAGAGATTCCCCAGGTTTTACCATACATGCTTCGGCAAGCCCAGAAAGCTTTGGTTGCTTATTGAATTTTGTTGTTGATGTGGGAGTTACAGCTTAGTTTTTTATCGAGGATCACTCCAAGATATTCCAACTTCGTTGGAATACTCAATGTGTGTACCATTAATTGAAATTTGGGTATGATTTAATTTCCTTCTTTTTGTAAAAGGGACGATGATAGCCTTGCTGGGGTTTATAGAAAGACTTTCTTTATTACACCAGTCTATGACTATCTTAAGGGCGTTTTGCAAACGTGTTGTAAGCTCGTTTGGTTCTTTGCCCTTTATTATGATGACTAGGTCATCGGAGTATCCAATTATATTGAAACCTGCATTACTTAGGTCTTGAAGTAAGTTATCGATAACCAGAGACCATAGTAGGGGTGAGAGTACTCCTCCTTGAGGGCAGCCTTTAACGGCTGTTACTGATACTGAGGTCAGTGCTGATGAAGCAGTTATTTTCCGACTTTCAAGCATCGCTTTGATCCATTTGATGGTGGGGTGATCTATTCTTCTATGAGTCAAAGCATTTGATATGGAGTCATATCCAGTGTTGTCAAAAGCACCCTCTATGTCTAGGAAGGCACATAAAGCTACTTCTTTGTTTTCGTATGCACTTTTTATTTGTGATGTTAAACTTAGAAGTGCTCCTTCCGTGGATTTACGTTTTTGGTAGGCGAATTGACATGGGGCGTGCAGAGGAGTGCTTTCATTTAAGCACTCTCTAGTGTGTACGTCAAGTATTCTTTCCATTGTTTTCAGGAAAAACGATGTTAAGCTTATTGGACGGTACTATTTAGGTAGTTCTATTGGTTTGCCTGGTTTGGGGATAAATACCACGTTTAACTCCCTCCAGGTTTGTGGTATGTAGACCCAATTGTAACTAAACCTAAATAAGGCGACCATAGTGGGTAGGAAAAAGTCCAAGCCCTTTTGTATAAGAGCAGGAAAGATTCCGTCTATCCCTGGTGCTTGTATGGTTTAAATGAGTTGATCGCCCATTTGACCTTATCCGGAGTGAAAAGTTTGCCGGATAAACTATTAATCCTTTTCAGGTTTATAGTCATCTATCATGTGTTCATGAAACTCACTTGTGATTGTAGAGCCGGGAAAGTTTACCTGAAGAAGTGTGGTCAACGTTTCTTCCCGGTCGCATGTGATTTTACCGTCAGATTTGACTAGTAATCCCATGCAGTTTGTTTTATCTTTCGAGAGTGCCCTCTGGAGTCGCGCCACCACCGGAAGCTCTTCGAGTTCCTCACAGTATTTGCGCCAGGACGCTCTTTTAGATTTACGCAACTCTATGTTGTATTGGGTAAGTAGAGATTTATATTGGTCCCACTTACCGGTGCGTTTGGCTTTATTGAAAAGTTTTCTTACTATTTTGCGGAAATTTTCTAGGTTATCGTTCTATCATGGTGTGCACCTCTTTGCCACAGTGCGTTTAACCTTACAGCTATTTGTAAAAGATAAGATGATAATGTCATTTAGTTGACATTGTGCGACTTCCGCTTCACTTACACATGAAGGTTTTTCTGGAAGTATGTCACATTTAATCGATAGATTTTCATATTATACTAATACATACTAATTCATGAACGAACAAGACTAATAATCTTATCTTCAGCTGTTGATCTACTATTTCATTAAAAACAACCCTAACCCATCACCCTCAAACATTTAAACAACTCACAAGCAAGTCCCCAGTTAGTATTAACTCCCCTCACTATTTTAAATTTCACCATTTAATGGAATACCTACATTTCCTAAAGGATTATTAATACCTGACATTACTTCATGCTGTATAACTAACGAATTCCAACTCAATAAAGCGCCCGACCAAACCGCACCATAAATTGTTAATTCTTAACCTAATTTAAGCATTCCATGCCACTAAACTTCCCCCCGGTAAGCACCATAATGCACTCCCCACTTCCATCTCGTCGTCCATAAATCCTCCTACCAAAATGGAGCTCAAGCCCTGTCGCAAAAGAGAGAGAAAAAAAAACGCACATTCCTAAACCTAATTGCCATATCAATTTATGAGCCTGAAATACCTTTATTCCTTTTGTGTCCCATTTATATTCATTTGACATCTTTGAAATTCCGTATTAGATTTCATGTGGGTGGTTGACCGGAAAACACAGTCAAGCACATACACAGAGAAACCGTCACACCCACTTTGATTCCAACTAAGCATTGCTTTCTACACATTTCCCTCCATTAGGTTGATTATAAAATAATTATTGATCCTGTGTTGGTCGTGCCAGGATATTGGTAAGGTTGTTTGCATCGTAGATGGAAGGACATCCTGTCGAAAGAACGCCCAAATACACACAAGCACACAAACAATCTGGTGTGATGCATATAGGTGCTGGCTGGTACTGCTATTGAAAAACGGTTTTTGGGAACGATGGAACGCATCCTTATCAACACGATGCAACACCGAACACGAAGGATATTTTTGCTGCATCTGCATATGAATTTTATGGTGAAGAAATATACCTATGGATTGGAAGAGCTGAAAAGGGGACCACCTTCCTTCAGCACAGTCGGATTAAATGCAAAAGACAGTCGTGTGCTGTGCATATACCGGGCAGGGAAGGACTTCAAATGGATTTATTGCATTTTCAATAAAATTGACCAAACATGGATGTGTGATTTATTTGGTTTCTTTGAAAAGGATAACATGAATACGAATACACGTGTGTTGTGAGGGTGGGTGCGCACTGGAGTGCTTTAATTCGTCAAAGGACGCCTGGTAATAACTCTATGCAACATTGTTTAATCAGGATCTAATTTAGTTCACTGAAAAGTGAATTTATGTTTTCATTTTAATTAAGTTTTAGAAATTTAATTGGATAAGATTCATTAAGGACCTTGCTTGTCTCGCATTGAGATCAACATTTTCCCAATAGGATATGTAGGTACATAACATTCGTGAATGCCTTACTTTTATGTTTATAAAGACTTATTGGGCTATTGACAGTGGATATTGCTTTTTGCTTTCCCAGTGTATGAAGTTTAAGGAAGAATGGTCATCAATTAACAATTTAACAATTACTAGGTAATGTTTAAGTTTCGAAGACCATTTGTCCCATAAAAGAGCTGCATATTCTCAGTAGAAGGACGGTTTACTATTTGTGCACAAAGTTGCAGTTGTCATGGTCGCCAGCTGACGAAATTGGTTGAAAAATATGAGTCTGCTCTCTGTTGCCTGTAATCCGTAGTCTATATCCTGCTAAGATGTGATCTGTAGACTGTTATTGGATTTCAAGGAATACCACTTTTTTGAGCTCCTAGAGACGCATTTTTTTATAGCTATAATTATAAAACACCATTTCTTAAAATATAAGGTTTATGTGAAACAAAATGGCATAACTGTATTCTATAAATCATTTTTGTCAAATTATCGAACTATTCGAAAATATTGCTTTTTCGCAAAACACTTTTGTTTAAACACTTTTCGTCTAGAAAAGGTTTAATCCCGCTTCTGACACCAATGTTGTGGGGACCTACACTTCGAATCATAAACATGATGACATGAGAGGCGCTACAGTCCGGAATGAACCTGGGCCTCAGCCAACTATAACTCACTGCCGCAAGTTGCGCACTTCAAGCTGGTTGAAGTCGATTTCTAAAGCGCGGGCCACTTAATGCGAGGTCTTCCTTCACTGCTTCCGACCGCGACATATATCTGGGAATCCAAGGCTCTGCAAGTCGGAGTATTGTTGCCAATTCACTCTACAAGCTACCTAGCGATCCGTAACGTCAAATGCGTAATTTTTGTTTGATCCGGTCTATGTCGCTTTACAGTTTATATAGTTCTTAGTTGAATCTTCGTCTCCATAGCCCGTCAGCGCGCAAACTGCACCGAAAATTTTTTGCTCAAAATTACCAAGAATTTCTTAATCGCCTTTTGATACGGTCCATGCTTCAGTATCGTGGAGCAGTGTTAGGATGATCAGGGTCTTATATGAAATAGGATCTCCTTTGTAGTTCGAGTGAGGACTTTTCTAATTAATTGCCGTATCGTAGCTCGAAATAAACGCCAGTTGGCAATAGTTATTCTTCGTTTAATTTCCGACGAGATGTTGTTGTCAGAGTTAATAGTGGAGCCGAGGTAGACAAAGTCCCGGGAGTTCTGTCCTATTCGCAATGTTGTGTGTCTTCTCGTATTGACAGCATATATACTTAGTTTTACCAGTATTTACTGATAAACCCATTTTGTGCCGCTTTCTTCTCTATTCTATCAAACATGGTTTTAACATCCCTTTGAGTCCGACTCTCAATATAGTCGGCGTATGCTAGTAGTTGCACCGACTTTTTGAAGGCTGTACCTCTGGTGTTGTGTCGGGAGTATTGTACAATCTAATAATCTCAAGAATTGTGATAAAGAAGTCACATGACAGTGCATCGCCTTGCCTAAATCCATTTTTGATATCGAATGTGTCAGTGAGGTTCTTTCCGACCCTGATGGAGCAGCGAGAAATTCTCCATCGTCTTCCTATAGGTTCAGAGCTAACAATGTAGCGTTGGAGTTTTCTGAAGTTAATATTAGCTAGCTCGCCTAGATTATCGAAGAAGTACTCCTCCAGATGAAGCTTCCCTTTTACTGGGAGAGCTGGACAAGAGCGTAGAGGGTGAGTAATACTTTCCTCCTCTTCTTCGCCCAAGCAGATTCTACAGAAGTCATTGCTGAAGAGGCCTAGTCTTTTTGCATGTAGGCCAATGGGATAGTGTCCGGTAAGGACACGGATTATGGTATGCTGATGTTTGATCTGTTTAGCATTGTCAAGCAGATGGATTGCTTCTAGTTAAACTTAGGCCAGAAGTGAGTGTGAGTAATACTTTCCTCCCCTTCTTCGTCTAAGCAGCTTCTACAGAAGTCATTGCTGAAGAGGCCTAGTCTTTTTGCGTGTAGGCCAATGGGATAGTGTCCGGTAAGGACACGGATTATGGTATGCTGATGTTTGATCTGTTTAGCATTGTCAAGCAGATTGATTGCTTCCAGTTAAAGTTAGGCCAGAGTTGAATTGAAATCGATGAATAGGTTGTGTTGGTGGTGGTATCGATTTGGACTTTATGATTTTTTCCCAGGATCTGCTGAAGAGAGAAGATTTGATCAGTTGTGGACTTTGCTGGCCTTAAACCAAACAGATAAGGGCCGATCAGGTTGTTGGTAAACAGTTTCAGACGTTCACATATTTCGGCAGATAGAATCCTGTAGGCAATATTGAGGAGACTTATGCCTCTGTAGTTGGCGGAGTTCAAAGGGGCTCCTTTTATGCTTAGGTTAAGCATCTCGGAGAAAAAACCTCACCCCACTCCAGATTCTGTTTTTCCTATACAGACGTACGAGTTTGGGCGGTATACCACAACTAGACGTGGGTCTTTATAGTTCATCTCTACATATGCTGTCGTATGGCTTTGAAATCGATAAATAGGTGGTGGGTATCGATTTGGACTTCTTGGGTTTTTCCCAGGATCTGCTGAGTTGTGAAGATTTGATCAGCTGTGGACTTTGCTGGCCTAAAACCACACAGATAAGAACCGATCAGGTTGTTAGTAAACGGTTTCAGGTGCTCGCATATTACGGTAGATAGGATCTTGCAGAGGAGACTTATGCCTTTGTGGTTAGCGGAGTTTACAGGATCTCCTTTTTCTGTGGATCGGGCAAACGATGCTGAGGTTCCATTCTTCAGGCATACTTTCATCCGACCAGATTTGGCTTTTGAGTTGGTGGATGTTACTTACCAAGTAATCTCGAGCTGAGCTTTAAAAAGCCGGCGGGATGACCGGCATTTCTGGCTTGAGTTTAGGTATTGCTATCCTCACTTCAATTAGGTCGGGTGGTTGGCAGTTTTCGCTGTCCTGGTCAATATTGAATGGTTCGTTGTGACTATTCAGCATCGTCTGTGCCTCAACTACGATATTTCCTTACTCATCTTGGCACGACTCTGTTTGAGCCTTATATTCCTGGCTCAGACGTTTTGCAGTTTGTTTGAACTTGCCAACATCATTCCTGGAGGAATGAAGAGGCCTTGGCGGTCTCTTGCGATTGCAGTCTATCGGCATTAAATTTTTTCAAAGCATTTCTGGTTTTATGTGGCGTGGTGGATATCCGCATTCTTACCTTGGCTGCAACAAGGTAGTGGTCTGAGTCAATGCTAGCCTCTCGGAATGTTCGGACATCCAAAATATTGGATGCGTGCCCATTGTCTATCGCAATTTCTTAAATTTGATTGACCGTTTGTTGATCTGGAGACCACCACGTCTACTTATGCATAGAAGGTGATAAAACCGTCTATTGGCTATAGTGGCATTTCGCTCCGCAGTGAAGTCTAAGACCGTTGGTTGCCAGACGTGTTGTCTTGTCTTATCTTCCTACCTTTGCGTTAAAAAAATCCCCCCAGCCATTAGGGCCAGCTCCAATTTTTTAGATACCACTTGGACACGGGGCTATCAGTATCCACTATGGGATTGAGCGCTGTCTTTCGCTGTAGATATCATTTTGAAACTTGCAACAACTGTCAATCAATGTGTCCTAATTCAAGTCCTAGTAGAAGCAAACAACTATCACCAGTAACTGTTATTTAGGTTTTTTCCAACTTATTTAACGAGATCTTACATATAAACGAGATCGAATTCCAAACTTAAAATTTGGAATGTGTACTATGTATGGCATAAATCTCAATAATTCTTAACTTTAATGAAATACAAAATTTTGATTCCTTATTCGAAAAATGCATTGAAGTCATCGTTTCTTCCTCGCCAACCCAAAAAGATTGAGCCCCTTTTCTCACACCAATGCTGCGTGGGGCTAGAAAACTACACTCTTATTCGAGTACTTTTAGTTTTCATATGTCAATATACTTTTAAATGTCAAAACAATTTGGATGTAGGTTTACATTCTACACCTTCCCGAACTTATTTTTATTACTAAATGTAGCATCGGTTTCCATAATTCCGATTTCCATTCAATCCATGTTATCAACTATGTGCAATTCAACTGGAGTTAAGATCATAAAATATTGTTGAAGTAAGCTTGCTAAAAAATTAAGAAACCCCAAAAGACTGTTCTTTCCGTACTTATCCGATTCATCAAACGAAGCTTGAGTGTAATGCTGGAGGCGCTTATAAAACATGAAACAAAAAGAATCCAATTTTGCTTAAATCCTATAAGCAGCTATAAAAAGATCGTTTATATACACCTATTCATTCACTTGGTCCCGTTTTTTTTAATTCTTTCATTTACAAAAATAAATCTTAAAGCTTAACAAACAATACCGCTCTTAAAAACCACTTGATTCGACAAAAAAAATCAATTCAACTTTCTAAATGTGATAACTTTACGCCAACCCCCTGACCTTACGTAAGCACAAATCCCCACCACCTGCCCGAAGACAATGTACAAATTGTCAACCTAGCCCACATACAGCATCCTCCATCCCCCCCATTAACTGTCAATAAGACTGGTAAACAAGAATTTAATATCTCTTCACAGAAGAGTGGCTGCAAACAATAAACACAACCAGATCCGCCATGAAAGAAAAGCAAACTTTCCCGTTTATCTTTTCCGATATAAACGCACAAAATAACCGTCCAAAAACGGGAGAATACAACTTTTTCGCCGAAATTCACAAACTCCCAGAGTAACCAAAAGTAAACAAAAAAAATCCACACAGCCGAATGCCATTATAATTTCAATGAGTTTCTTTTGAATCTGACAGCTGAACTGTGGTCCTCACACTCCACCAATCAGTCTCCAACTCCCACGCGATTACCAAGACAAAAGTGAAAATTGTCCAACTTTAGTCACTTGAAAATGAGCCATTACCACCCCCACCAGAAACGCACAACTTTGACAAAAAAAAATATATGAACTTGACTTTGACATCCCCCCTCATTCTCCGTGACATTGCTTTGGTCTCATGTCGAATTGGTTTCCATAGTGATTCAAGACCCTGCCCGCCCCGAACAGATGGATGACTTCAAATATTCCAATCCGTATGAGTATGAGGTCAGAAAATATTAATTCCCTTGACGATATCGACGTCTGGTAAAAAAGGAAATTTTTTTCTAGCATTTAAACAATTTCCCAATTGAATTTCTGACAGTTGAATGCAATATGAAACCAACATGGCGGACAAAAGTCAACAAAATCACAATTTAATCCCGAAATGGACGTGGGTGGTCGAAAAGGACATGGCGGCCATGGGACAGCCATAGGCAGAAATACTAACACAAAAACAACCGAAAAGTTATCAGTTGACATTCTTTGTGGATGGCTGAACACACCCCTCGTGTTATTACCATTTTCTGTGTATCACGGCCTTGCGTCAAACGTGATTGATGACATTTCGATACGAACCGGGAATCAACAGGACTTGAGGCGACGATGACTACGGACGGACAACCAGTGTAGTGGTGGTGGCGTTATGGTGGGGTTTGGTGTGTATGCCGCCTTAAGGGGAGATGTGTGAGTGACGTATGAACGATGGACGTTATGAATTTATTTTTCGGTTCCGTGATTTTTATTTGTTGATACCTTCATATGTGAAAGGGCCGGCAAACAAAGCTTTTAACAAACACACACAAAAAATAGAAACGACAAGACGCACCAAGAGAATGTGAGGATGAGGACTGAGATTAAGAAATTAAATTTCAGTCGGCTTCTGATTGATTGAGGGGACTTTTGTTGGTGGTCAGGTCTTAAGGGCAATTAGCTGACGTTAATCTTCATCTTTTTTCGAGGGTACCTAATGTACAAACATGACACGGGTTTTGTGTTGGGGTCGAGTGTCACTTGTGTGGTGGATCATTGAGAACGGATGGACATCGATAACGCGAAGATGTGTGAAAATGTGGCGATATCGGTTACATCTTAATGGGAATAAAGTGTGCGATGATTTATTGAGCAAGCGACTTGGTGAGGTAGGCAAAAACATTTGGAAAGACTCGGAAATAATCTGTGATTCCACCAGATTAGAGGTCTTACACATTTTTTTTGTGGAAAGGGCCAGTTGCATTTCTAAGGGAATCATCTAGCTATGGGACAATTCTTGCAAAAATGATGGAATTTACAATTTCATGCTGAATTTGAAGGATTTGCAAATTTTACTGTGATATCTGTGTGTCTCTGATAAGGCGAGATGTTTTATAAAAAGACAATTAAAAAAAATTAACATCGAAACTTGAACTTACTGGAACAAATTTTGGATTTAGATCCGTTTTATTCCTATTAATAGACTAGGCAATAAGTCATAAGCTTTGACAACGTCAATCAACACACTGTGAGAAGCTTCAAAGGGGCTTATTTAACTAAAAAGAAACTCCGGGTGGGATTGCTTGCAGATCTGCAGGGTAGCTGGGATATAACGTCGCCCTAGTAGTGACAGAAGAACGTAACCAGTCTTTTTTTTCGATTTTGGGCCGGGTATGCCACCTTACTTAAAATATAGAATTTCGATACTGTGCCAAAAAATTTTAAATCTAAGTGAAGTAGAATAGAAGTTAGCACTTTAAAAAAGTATTCATGAAACTCATAATATTGAAAAATGGTAAAAAAAATTACAAAATCGAAAAATGTCAAAAAATTTCAAATATTGACATAATGAAAAATGAAAACATTAATATATTCGAGAATACAACCGATAATAATATAGTAAGATATGCAAATATTGCCGAGCTTAAACGGGAAATACAGAAACTAAAGCCTAAAAAAGCTCCGGGTTATGACCTGATTACAGGAGAACTTCTTAAAATGTTGCCTCGGAAAGCATTTACTAAGCTTCTTATTATTATAAATGCAGCAACCAGATTAGAACACATACCAAGACAGTGGAAAGTCGCGGAAGTGTTTATGGTTCTAAAACCAGGAAAATCACCGAATGAAATAAAATCTTACAGGCCTATTTCACTTCTTCCAATAATTTCAAAAGTTTTTGAACGGATATTACTCGGTCGCTTACACCCCATAATTGAACAGAACGTCTTTTACCTGACCATCAATTTGGGTTTAGAAGTAAACATTCAACGGTGGACCAAGTACATCGAATTACAGATGTTAATGAGAAAGCTTTCGAAGAAACGAAAATTTGTTCAGCCGTATTTCTTGACGTGTCGCAAGCTTTTGACAAGGTGTGGCACAAAGGCCTTACTTATAAACTAAGTCAAGTTCTGCCAGAACAATTATATAAAATCCTCGTGTCGTATCTTGAGCATAGACTCTTCCGTGTGAAACTTGGAAGCGAATATTCCGAGTTCAGAGAAATAATGGCAGGTGTCCCGCAAGGAAGCGTCCTTGGACCAATCCTGTACCTCCTATTCACTCGTGATATCCCGCAAACAAACGATACAATAGTTGCAACGTTTGCTGACGATACTGCTATACTAGCAGTTGGCACAACAATAGAGGAAACAAATATCAAATTACAAAACGCTCTTAACGAGGTAAATCAATGGACTAAATCCTGGCGGATTGCATTAAATGAGAGCAAATCGATCCATGTAGATTTTTCGTATAAACGGACAAACAATTTGCCTGTATTTCTAAATTAGGTTCGAGTCCCGTTTGCAAATGAAGCGAAATATCTCGGTATGACACTCGATGCAAAATTAAAATGGAAGTCGCATGTAAAAAAGAAATGCGAAGAACTTAAGAATAAATACAGAGAACTGTACTAGTTGCTCGGAAAATATTCGAAGCTTAACCTTGATAACAAGCTGCTATTATACAAGCAGGTGCTTAAACCGGTTTGGACATATGGTATACAAGTATGGGGTTGTACCAGTGAAACGAATCTAAACATTTTACAAACTTTTGAAAACAAAATGTTAAGATCATTCGTCAATGCGCCGTGGTACGTAAGGAACGAAGATCTACGCAGAGATCTGGGTATTCCCGCGGTTAAAGATGAAACAAAAAAATTTGCACGAAAACATAAAAAACGTTTATTAGGACACGTTAACACAACAGTCCTCCAAATTCTTGACGAAACAAATATATTGCGGCGTCTTCAAAGAACTAAACCCTTAGATTTGGCCCGATAGTAACAAACCGCGCTATAAATTGCGGAAAAGCAGGAACTCTCAAAGGAAAGTTACCTGCCAAACATATTATATACTCGTGATAAAAAAATTACTGGATAAGTCGAGTACTTAGTTGCAATAGAAATACAAAATGGGTGGTGGTTTTAGTGAGTAAAAATCTCACACTACTTTGGGCACGTGCTCATCGTGTCTATGAAGATTTCCACCAGCCCACGGAAAAAAAAAATATTGACATACGTTTTGGTGTCACTAGAGGCACTGTCCCATTTCAAAAAATCTCCCAAAAAAACTGCGGAAGAATTTCCAAAATGGAGTCAACGGGAGCTTCAACAGTCCCAGTTACGATGAACAAAGTTAAAGAAATCTACTAAACAAATACTCCAATATTCGGACAGTAGACCATCTAGAAATCTCAAGGTTTAGTCCAGCCCTTAGAGAGATGTTGGCTGAATAGCCAAAAGGCCAAAGGCGCTCAATACCGTAGTGGATACTGATGACCCCGTGTCCTAGGGGTATCTTATAAATTGGAACTGGCATTCTAGATTGGGGTTGTGCTTTGGGTTAACTACACATCAATGGAATAAAATACGCAGCAACGAAGAGCCTCGGAAAGGACATATTTTATTGTTGACGGCCATACTAAACCAAAAGAGAACAACGACATTTTTGGAAGAACAGGAGAAGTGTAGCCGAACAACTAAGTAAGCTGCTTAAAAGCTGACATTACTGCCAGGAAATATGATGCAATTGAGCCTTGAGATGAAGGAGGATGAAAAACTGTGACATCTACAACGGACCGTATAGTGAGCAGAAACAGCGATTATACGGATGCGGATTTGTTACAAAGGCCAGACTTAGGCAAGAAGTCTTATTTTCATGGCATTACCTAACACATTTTAAAAAACTACATCTAGGCCAAACTCGCCAACATAAAACTTATATGGGCTCAAGCTCCAATAGCGGAAAAAGACGATATAGGAAAAAAATGCTTCTATGAGCTCCTTAACAAGAGTTAAAGCGTATAACCGAGGTTCGATGTTAAAATCGTGCTGCGAGATTTAAATGCAAAGTTAGGAAGAGAAGACATCTTTAGCAGTAATGTTGAAAACACAGCCCAGACCACAAAACGTCTGGCAACGGACTTAGGCTAATTAACTTTGCAGCGGAACAAAATGCAACTATAGCGACGCCACAACAAATCAGAAATTCTGTGAAAAAAATTAATGTCCAAAAATTGCAATCGTAAGAGACCGCCAAGACCTTCTCGCAACGCGTATCTCTTAAACTCTCGATTCACATCATACCACCAGCATCTAATGTAGAAGAACAATGGCAACGATGCCAACAAGCCATTAGATCACCCGCAACTGATGTAAGAGGTTTCTCGCGGCCACCAGCAAGAAACCCCTGGTTTGATGAGGAATGTCGACAGAATGAGGTCTACAAGGCTAAGCTGCAGGTGAAGACGAGAGCTGCCATTGAGCTCTATAGGCGGAGAAGAAGGGAAGAAGACCGGCTTTTCAGAAAGAAGAAAAAGAGCAAGAAAAGCGCGCGGTCAAGGATATAGAGAGGTGCCACTCCAGGAACGATATTCGCAAATTTTACCTAAGTGTAAAACGTCAAAGCCAAGGGTAAAAGGCTCGAACAGAATCCTATCGAGATTAACAGGGAAATATCGTAGTTGAGACACAATCGATGCCGAGGATATAGAAGAGCCACTTCTGGAGACGAACCATTTAATATTGGCAACGGCTACGGCAGCGAAAACTGCCAACCATACGACCAAAGTGAAGTGAGGATAGCAATATCTAAACTCAAGCTTTATAAGGATGCCGAAAATGATGGCCATCCCGCTGAGCTTTATAAAGCTTGTGGAGATCGTGGTATGTAACATTCACCAAGTCATAAGCCAAAACTGGTCGAAAGAAAGTATGCCTGAAAAATGGAACCTCAGCATCATTTGCCCGATCCACAAAAAAGGAGAACCACTGAACTGTACCAACTTCAGAGGCATAAGTCTCCTCAATATCGCCTACAAGATCCTATCTGCCGTAACATGTGAACGCCTAATACCGTTTACAAACAACCTGATTGGCCCTTACCAGTGTGGGCCAAGTCCACAACTGATCAAATTTTCACTACGGCAGATCCTGACAAAAACCCAAGAAGTCCACCACCTATTTATTGATTTTAAAGCCGCATACGACAGCATTATAGAGACGAGCTATGCAGACCCGTGTCTGGTTTTGGTATACCGCCCAAACTCGTCCGTTTGTGTAGGATTACGATTGAGAATTCTCACTGCTCTCACCGATCAGGGTCGGAAACGATTTCACCGACACATTCGATGCCAAAAAAAATAGGATTTATGCAAGGCGATGCGCTGTCATGTGAGTTCTTTAATCAGATTCTTACGCGGATTGTGCTTAACTCCCAAGCCAACACCAGAGGTATATCCTTAAAAAGTCGGGGCAACTACTAGCATACGCCGACGATATTGACATCATTGGTCAGACTTAAAGGGATTTCATAATCACGTTTGTTAGAATAGAGAAGGAAGCGACAATAATGGATTTATCTGTGAATGAGGGTAAGACCCAGTATAGGCTCTCAACACAAAAGGACACACAACATTGACGAATTGGACAGAATGTCCGGAACTTTGTCTACATCGACTCCGCTATTAACTCTGACACCAACATCTCGTGAGCAATTAAACGAACGACTCTTGCCACCGCGCGCCGTTTCTTAGCGCTAAGAAGGCAATTTAATAGTAAAGCCCTCACTCGAACTACTAAGAAAACTCTGATCATCCCAGCCCTGCTCTACGGCGCTGAAGCATGAACCGTATTCAAAGCAGATGAAGAAATCCTTGGTCGATTTGAGAGAAAAATTCTTCAAAAAATCTTCGGTCCCGGTTGCGCTAACGGGTTTTGAGGACGAAGGGGTAACCAAGAGCTATTGGAACTGTACAGCGACATACCCCTTGTCAAAAAAATTTCGCGTTGGCCGTTTAAGATGGCTAGGACATGTAGAGCGAATAAAAAATAAAATACAAATTTTTGGCGCAACAGGCTCGTTAGTACCCAGGGCCTAGCTTTCTCACAACCATTCATGTGTGCGTGTGTACTTCTTGCACGATGGCGAATGCACACCAATATTCTGGCTGTCAGAGTCTTCGATTCTAAGCTAGATGTCGGACGCATTAGATGAAGAACGCTTGACGTCGAACGCAGTTGATGAAGACCTCGCAGAACCAACTTGAAATGTCCATGGCATCAGTCTACATTTGTCAAAACTATGATTATTCCTGCCTACACTTATAATATTAACCGGCAAAGTACAAATATATAGGAGGTAGCGTCCATTTTGGACCCGGCGGTTCCATTTTTCTCCATAAAACCAAAACAACATGCAGAAGCGAAATTTAGCACGAATGGAAGGAGTTTCACCTCCGGTTTGAAAAATGAGTACCCGACAACTGAAGGTGGACAAACAGTTTTGCAAAACTCCTTTTTCGGACTAAGGGGTCCTTCCTTATCTGTTTAAGGAATACTGGAGAAGTAAAATCCTTCATTAAGGTGTTGCTAAAGCGTGAATTCAAACCCAGACCTTCTGCTCGGCAATTCATCGCACTAACCATGGCACCACTGAGCCCGTCAAAACCACGACATCGTGATGTGACATGCTCCTTGCAGGATATTAGTCGTATTCAGCTCTATCGAGATATCCGTCGGATCGGAAAATTCTCCGATTTTCTACGATTTGGAGGACTTTTGCTTCGAGGTATTCTTTTGAAAAGCTATTCGGAATTTATCTCCGACATTTTGTTCCTCATCCCGGCGAATTGCGTTGAATTGCATTCTGGTGCATTTTTCGTGCAATTTTTGGCAGCGAAAAGCCATTCTTTTTCCGATTTCCTCCGACACAAATTCTTCGCAGAATCTATTTACGAATTGTAGTGAAGTGAAGCCATCCCGACTGTGTAGTATTTTTTTTCGATGACACATACCTCTAATGGAATTTGAACCTCCGACGAAACTCTGTATCTAGTTTATCCCCAATCGGTAAAAATTCTCTTCTGGATAAGGTAGTCATACACTTAATCTCTCTCCAACATCGAACAAAGTAAATCCCCAGCAAGCTGCTGACACTCAATTCATTTACCGGTCGATGAGCGCACTCATTATACTTATCCTCATCCGGAACATTCTCGAAGAACCGCAGGCAAGCACGCATATACCCTTTACAATTAAGGTTACATGTGACACCAATAATTGTCCTCATACACATTAAGGATAACAAATTATCCTGCACTTGCAACAAATGGATTTCTCGATGAAGCATATCTCCATCTTGTGCTCCACCGCTACCACTACTTTGGGCACACTATAGCAAGGATTGTTTCACCTCCGTTTGCATGGTTCTCAAACGCATGTATCCTGTCTGTAAACGTACATTGTACATGGATATATAGTTACTTGTGCTATAAGCATCTGTCTAACATTCGTTTCCTCGAAGCGCCAATGGCTGAACGGAGGACAGCTTTCGAGCAATTGTTGTGTGAATTTTATTATCCTCCTCCTCCACACATACGCAGAGAGGTATGATGCCTAATGGAATTGTATCCCAGTGCTTTGCATTCCTCTGTCAGGCCAAAAACGATCATCACCATCTCAGTTTTGTGCACTGACAAAGTACACAACGCTCCAAAGTGTGTCCTTGCCGGGTGACATTTGTTTCGTGTTAAGCCAAAGATACATATCCACACCAGCTTGGAGTCTATTTTTGAGGATTAACCTCAATCAAGATGTAGCTCTATAAAAACCTCTCACGCCGCTGGTTCTCCTGATATCGTCCAGGACATTGCTGCTGCATCAATTTCCGTCTTGTTATCGTTCGCTTTATTTTAGTTGCTTTGTCTTTGGTCCTTGCTGCTGTGCGGGGGTGGTGATACCTTTATTGGTTTCATCCTGTTCCGAACTCCTACCGACAATAGCAACAACACACACAAAAATGCCAAAAGGAATTCAATTCTCCACCAAAGGCAATGTGCAAGGAAAACAATTCAGGATTAGACAATTGCTACTCCCTGGATGCTGGGCTGGATGTAGGTATGCACAGCACAAAGCCCGGATATTAATCGGTAATTGGGATAAGTGCAGAGCTATGGAAATGATTGGATTAGGATTGGATTAAAATTGAAACCGTTTTAAATTAGTTCAAGTTGTGAAATGAATTTAATGTGTATGTGCCATAATGCCAACCCCTCCGACGTGGCCTCTCTCTATCTCTAGGTCTGGGAACAAGTACAATTGCGAATTGCAACTTCAACTCATTAACGCAATTAAAAATGCAATTAACCAGATTGATGTACTTTCTGGTGCTTACTTAAGGGTCCTTCCATTTGGTAGGACTGTGGAAGGGGGGTGCACTGAATTATATATACTCCACCGGGCAAATTTATACAGTGCCACTGCTGTGAGTTGAAGGACGATTCAGGAGCCAATGCAAAACAATAAACAATTAAAATCGGAAGAGCTAAGTTGAAAAGCTGTACCGTTGTACATTATACTCCGATTGCATGTCAGTTCAGGGAAATTCATGCGGAAAATAGAGCGAAAATTTAATTCAATTTGTAGGGATGCACGATTTATTTGTATCTAGGTTTTTTTTGAAGTGAAAAATTGATGAAATTATGAGTTAACTTAATTGAAGTTGGTTTTGGAAAATATTTAATGTGTTATCACGGAAATTGCTTTCATTTTGTACAAATTGTATGCATCTACAAATTATGGTTGGATGTTGTAGAACGAGGGTAAACTCTGATTGGCAATAACTTGAAAATGTCCAGTGGTTGAAACTCTCTCTACACATCAACTGTGCTTATTTTTACCTCCAAGTGGTAACTATCAGATACTGGTCTCATCCAACCGGATTCGACTTGCTAAACCTAGAAGTGCGAATGTTGATAACAAGACGAAAAACAGCAACACTATTTATAAACAGCCTGGTCAGACTGGCACGGTATAACCGGCCTACTATCCCAGGCGAACATAAATGAGCTGCTTCGTCATATTCGGACAACAGATTATTTAGGAATTTCAAAGGTTAGTCAGTCCCCTTGAACAGAGATCGTGGCGGATGATCCGAAAAGCCAACGGCAGCGCTCAAACCCGTAGTGAATACTGATAATAAATTTGAACTGACCCTCGAGGTTGGGGGTTGTGCGTTGGGTTAACAACCCACTCATAGAAAAAACCTATTGTTATGATGCAACCTAAACGAGGCTACTGGTTTGGACTGATTTTAATGTTGACGACTCTACTAAACGAAAAATGGACAACGACTTTCTTATTTAGACCTGGAATGTAAGAACATTAAACAGGAGAGGTGTAGGCAAACAAATAGCGGAAACCCTAAACTGCTACAAATCAGACATTACTGCCATATAGGAAATACGATGGGCTGGGCAAAATGAGCATGAAAAACTGAGAGATCTACCGTGATTGGACCGTGTTATAGTGAGCAGAAACAGCGACTATTCGGATGCGGATTTGTTATAAGTGCCAGTCTAAGGCAAGAAGTCTTATCTTTCCAAAACATTTTGGATGTCGGATTATTCCGTGGGACCAATACCTTGTTGCAGCCAATGTAAGAATGCGGATATCCACCACGCCACAACAAATCAGAAGAATTGCAAATAATTTAATGTCGAAAGACTGCAATCGCAAGAGTCGGCCAGGGCCTTCGCGCAACGCGTTTCACGAAGAACATTGGCAACGATGCCAAGAAGCCATTAGATTAGCCGCAGCTGATGTGCAAGGTTTCTCGCGGCCATCAGCAAGAAACCCCTGTTTTGATGAGAAATGCCGACAGATCGCAGCCAAGATCGAGGCTAAGCTGCAGGTGAAGACGAGAGCTCCCATTAAGCTCTATAGGCAAAGAAGAAGGAAAGAACACCGGCTTTTCAGAAAAAAGAGCAAGAAAAGCGCGCGATCGAGGATATAGAGAGGTTTTACGAAAGTGTAAAACGTCAAAGCCAAAGATACAAGTCTCGAACAGAATCCTGTCGAGGTGAACAGCGAAATATCGTACTTCAGACACAGTCGGTGATGAAAATATGGAAGAACCACTTCTGCAGACTGTTAATCGGCGAATACAAACAACATTTCGCTGCAAGGCAGAACGAACCATTTAATATTGGCGACGACAGCGAAAACTATCGACCACCCGACCTTAGTGACGTGAGGATATCAATATCTTAACTAAAGCTTTACAAGGCTTGCAGAAATGACGGCCTTCCCGCCAAGCATTATAAAGCCGGCAGAGTGACTTGCGCAATAACATCCATAAACTCATAAGGAGACCCTCTGAACTGCACCAACCACAAAGGCTTACGTTTTCTCAACATAACCTACAAGATCCTATCTGCTGTTATATTTGAACGCCTCAAACCGTTACCAACAACCTGATCGGCAACAACACTATCAGTGTGATTTTAGGCTTGGAAAGTCCACAACTGATCAAATTTACACACTTCGGCAGATCATGGAAAAAAACTCAAGAAGTCCAAATCAAAACCCACCACCTATTCATCGATTTCAAAGCCTCGTACGACAGCATTTATGGAGAAAAACTATACAGAGGCAGTTTTGGTATACCGGCCAAACTCGTCTGTCTTTGCAAGGTTGGAGAGTTGTCGCTGATCCATCAGGGTCGGAAACTATCTCACCGACACTCTCATTCCTGAGAGGAATGTCTATAACACTATAGACCTCAGAACACCATAGGTTTACGCGAATTCAGGTAACCACAATCACCATGATACTCCCACAATATCTTAATCAAGCTAAATAATACAATCCGAGGACTAAATGACTTAGGGACTCCTGACTACCGTTTTACTAGACCATAGCCTCTGGTCAAGTTCTGCACGATCATCTTTATGAGTCCCTTACAGCCCAGTCCAGATTCTCAAAGTTTCTCAACACCACTACTAACCGAGGTTAGTAATCAGCAGCAGCACCAAGCAACTTTCCAACTTCCTGGTTCTAAAACCAGGAAAATCACCGAATGAAATAAAATCTTACAGGCCTATTTCACTTCTTCCAATCATTTCAAAAGTTTTTGAACGGATATTACTCGGTCGCTTACACCCCATAATTGAACAGAAACGTCTTTTACCTGACCATCAATTTGGGTTTAGAAGTAAACATTCAACGGTGGACCAAGTACATCGAATTACAGATGTAATTGAGAAAGCTTTCGAAGAAAAGAAAATTTGTTCAGCCGTATTTCTTGACGTGTCGCAAGCTTTTGACAAGGTGTGGCACAAAGGCCTTACTTATAAACTAAGTCAAGTTTTGCCAGAACAATTATATAAAATCCTCGTGTCGTATCTTGAGCATAGACTCTTCCGTGTGAAACTTGGAAGCGAATATTCCGAGTTCAAAGAAATAATGGCAGGTGTACCGCAAGGAAGCGTCCTTGGACCAATCCTGTACCTCATATTCACTCGTGATATTCCACAAACAAACGATACAATAGTTGCAACGTTTGCTGACGATACTGCTATACTAGCAGTTGCCACAACAATAGAGGAAACAAATATTAAATTACAAAACGCTCTTAACGAGGTTAATGAATGGACTAAATCCTGGCTGATTGCACTTAATGAGAGCAAATCGATCCATGTAGATTTTTCGTATAAACGGACAAACAATTTGCCTGTATTTCTAAATACGGTTCGAGTCCCGTTTGCAAATGAAGCGAAATATCTCGGTATGACACTCGATGCAAAATTAAAATGGAAGTCGCATGTAAAAAAGAAATGCGAAGAACTTAAGAATAAATACAGAGAACTGTACTGGTTGCTCGGAAAATATTCGAAGCTTAACCTTGATAACAAGCTGCTATTATACAAGCAAGTGCTAAAACCGGTTTGGACATATGGTATACAACTATGGGGTTGTACCAGTGAAACGAATCTAAACATTTTACAAACTTTTGAAAACAAAATGTTAAGATCATTCGTCAATGCGCCGTGGTACATAAGGAACGAAGATCTACGCAGAGATCTGGGTATTCCCGCGGTTAAAGATGAAACAAAAAATTTTGCACGAAAACATAAAAAACGTTTATTAGGACACGTTAACACAACAGTCCTCCAAATTCTGGACGAAACAAATATATTGCGGCGTCTTCAAAGAACTAAACCCTTAGATTTGGCCCGATAATAACAAACCGCGCTATAATTGCGGAAAAGCAGGAACTCTCAAAGGAAAGTTACCTGCCAAACATATTATATAATCGTGATAAAAAAAATTGCTGGATAAGTCGAATACTTAGTTGCAATAGAAATACCAAATGGGTGGTGGTTTTAGTGAGTAAAAATCTCACACTACTTTGGGCACGTGCTCATCGTGTCTATGAAGATTTCCACCAGCCCACGGAAAAAAAAAAAAAAAAAAAAAAAAAAAAAAAAAAAAAAAAATGAATCATGAGCCATACTTAGTTTTTTGAAAACGACTTCAATTGCTTATCGAACATTAAGTCATGATTAACATTGTGCCCTCGACGTACCCCGTCACAAAAATAGTCTTACAGCAAATTTAGCTGACATTAACCATATGAACGCGGACCTTCATGAAGCTGGTTTTGTTGGTTTACGATGGACTTTCACAGATCACCTGCTATAACACAATTCGTCGCATATCACTTAGCAAACACAAAAGATTGGTACGAAAAGTGGGCCTCGACGGCAAAGCGCGCACTCATCACTGTTCTAGCATACAATGGCACCAGACAGGGTTAGGGAATAACCCTTTAGAATCAATCCTGCATGGCTACGACCTTTACATCCGAAATGAGCCAAAGTTGTCACCCGTCACAAAAGCTGTCACCCGATGTTTTTTGGTTGCAAATATTTAAATTCTTCAGCAAAAAAAGTAGAAAAAATTATTCCATGATTCATGTCTTATGCGCCACCTAAAATAATTGTTTCGATTTTTTTGCAAAACACTTTAAAAAATGGCGGCCAAAAAACATCGGGTGACAACTTTTGCGACGGGTGACAACTTTTGCGCCACCTTGTACCTCAAAGTATATGGATCGACTCAGAATCGCTAGCTGAGTCGAATTAGCCATGTCTGCCTGTCCGTCCGTCTGACTGTTCGTCAACGATTTTTGGGCCTCTAATTTTGAGCTGGGAAAATGAAATTTGGTATATAGGATCCTCGTCTGTGACACCAGAACAAGTGAAAAAAATTTTTAAATCCGCCCACTGCCACGCCCCTTTTTTGGAAAACGTATTTTTTGGTCAAACCGTAAGGAATTTTAAAAAAGTGTCTGAGCAGCATATTTAGGGAATCGTAATATCTATATTTCGTCAATATAAAGTTTTTTGCCACGTCCACTTTTTGGGGGCGTTTTTTATAAAAAACGTTTTCTGGTCAAATTTTAAATTTTTCAAAAAAAATTTTGATGCACAATCATTGGTAGTATTAATATGTACATTTCGTCTACAGACCATTTTAACACACGCCTACTTTTTGGGGGCGTTTTCTTACAAAAAAACATTTGTATGCCCTACCCCAAGGCATATGCAATATAAAAACGTTGTTTTTCGTCGAACCATAAAAGAATTTGATAAACCTTCTGAACAATATGTTGTGACAACGCCATTTTCAATACTTTATGACCATAAAGACCACATTTTGGGGATATAAACTTTAAGGATGGAATTGGATAGGGTATTAAACGATCCGCACAGCGGATTGTAGCCTTCTCATAAGTTTTTGACTTATAAAGAACATGGAGCTGTGCAAGACAAGCTGTATAGTTTTTAAACGTCGTGTATAGAACCATTTTGCATACATGCTAATATGGAGCGCAAATTTATGTTCGACTCTACTCCACTTCACAGCGTGTGCATTAGGTATTGGTGTCTTTTCGTTCCATCCAATGCGGTTTTTGGACAAAGTCTCGTAATGCTCTTGGTTGAATTTTCATCTCCATACATTGTAAATACTAACGGGACCTAAGAATTTACGTTCAAAATTACCGATGATTTTTTCATTCGCTTTTGATAAGATCAATACTTCCGACCCTAGAGAGGACTGCCCTTGGTAAGGGGCCTATATAGGATTACCTTAGTTTTTGGAGTGAGGGCTTTATTTTTTAATAGCCTCCTAAGACTGAATAAGTAAAATAAACAGCCAGACATAGACTGTGTTTGTGTTGTAGCGAGTGAGTTTATATCCAGCCGTCCATCTAAACACGTTGGGTTTTTAGCTTACTGAAAGGTCACTGAAGTGGCAAGGAAGCAAGGACAGGATGAGTTGAAGAGCCTGTGATAATCCAGAGTTAATGTATTTATAGCAGTACTCTATGCTAAACCCGATCCAATTCAATTTCTTGTATCATTCCCGCGAAACGTCAAACCCAGCTCCTTTCCCATCAAAGTACTCATTATATCACTTAAGCAAATGTAAGCCTGTTGCGCCAATAACTGAGATATTTTCAACTATTTTGCATACAAATCCCATTCCCAAAACCACACAATTAAAAACTTGTACATTCAATGCTCCATAACCTCTTTTCCAGCAGCAACTCATAATACAGGATGCACTTTGTTGCATAACTAATTATTTCTAAGGTACGTACTCGCTGTTCCTCTAATAACCCACCACTTCGTTCACTTAATTACTGACTCACTCCTTCGTATAAATTAGTTGCTGACGACTAAGTAGTAGTTCTCCTTGCTCCTGCTGTCATTGGCATTGCCAACAACGTATTGGCGCACTCATATCTATTCCATCATATGTTGGAACATTAAGGAAGCCCATACCGATTGGGAAGCCAACATGGAGTCTTTCCACTCGCCCATCTAGAGAAAGCTATGCATGCGGCATTCATTAAAAATGAATCAAACTGCAAAATGTGTGTACACACAGCCCGCCATATACACATACAAAGCTGCATCTCGCAAACAAGTTTCAATTATCTATCCTATCCCTGTGCGAACGCTGACATCTCGCGCAGCAGTTCTTCTGTTTTCTGCAGTCGCCCACGTCTTCTGGGGTACCCGCCATTTGACTTGGAAATTATACAAAACTTGGCACTTCCACTCAATTTGCATTCGCGAACAACATACCGCAGCACATATCAACAACCTAACACCCCCAAAGTCCCAAGCCCGACACCACCACCATCATTGTCATCCTTCCATACTTGAGAACTTGTAACAAGCTCCCTGACAACAAACATCGGTGCATTGAAGCATTCCTTGTCCTTGTTTGCCGCACGAAAGAGACACAAAAAGATGCGGATTACCGCTTCGCTGAAATTTGCATTGGAATGTGCCAGGGATCTTCACATCATTTGGCTACGCAGGGATGGCAAATCTTGTGCGATTTCATGTATGTATGACACCATGTAGTTGGTAGAGCTGGGATTTTCAAAAATGGCAAGCAATGTTGTTTTGGGGAAACTATGGTGGAAGAAATCCATGCAAGCCGCTTGGAATATATCTTCTGACGGATAGATACAATGTGATGAGAAAGAAAGTAGACAACGCGACGATTGTAATGAACTTTTCTTGGAGCAATTTTCTTCTGTTTTGTCCACTCGACTAGCTGAGAAGTGCTTCTTCGGTTGACCAACCCGCATTCACACCGTGACAGGTTTTACTCACGATATTTCACACAACGACGTCGATTAGTTTTCGCCTGTCGCACTACGTGTATTTGGCACACTTGACGCCAAATACAAGATTATAAAGCACTGGGATTTTCAAAATGAGGAGAAGGGTTAATCATATCAAAAACAATCCTTCATGAACTCAATTGGCATGTAAATGGGATAGGGAATCGGCCGTTCATTACTTTAGCATTAATTTATGTTCGGCTCTTACCTAATCCACAGCATGTGCATAAGGTTTTTTTTGTGTTTGTTTCTTATGGGTGGTTTTTAGCAGTCACTATTTTTGCTGTTTACTAGTTTTATGTAAATGCCTCTTCAAAAAGCCCGGTTTCTAGCAAATAGCACGCTTTAAGTTGTTTCAGGTCGATTTCTAATTGTGCGCTCCACTTCAGGCGTGTTTTCCTCTAACCCGTCGCACGTTTGGGTGGTATTCAAAAATTCTGTGAACAGTAGTATTGGTGTCCTTTCACTCTATAATTCCCAGCCATCTTTACACCCAATGTGGAATTTTTTTGACCCGGTCTATATCGCTCCACATTTACATACCTACGGGATATAAGAAATGTCGTTCGCTTATGATACGATCCATGCTTCATACCGTAGTGCAGGACTGGGAAGTTAAAGGTCTTATATAGGATCACCTTGGTTTTTCGAGTGAGGGCTTTTTTTCTAAATTGCCTTCTAAGCCCGAAGAAACAGCGGTTGGCAAGAGTAATAAATGGCCAAACATAAACTGTGTTTGTGTTGTGGCGGGTGTCCCTTCTTTGCTCCATCGGTGAGTAAAAGGGATCGTCATCTATTGGTCATCGAATCTGACTGGTTACGTACCAGCTTTGCTGGGGGTGTTCTGTAAGGACGTCCACTCTATGCCCGTTGCTCCATCGTTTAGTGAGGGTTCCTTATGATGCTGCCCATTGCAAGTCTCTTAATTATTTCTAAGGCTTTGACGTTAATGCATTAACGTCGATCTCCCGTTGCACATTTTATGTAGTGTTATTCTGTCTGAAGCCTCTCCATGCTAACTGGATCTCTGTCGCACTTACTCGACCTCATCTTGGTCCTTCGGGCTGCTTTAGTAATATTCAACTTTAGGGCACTTCTATGGCCTTCGCTAAACCTGCTCTAGATTGCATTCTCAGGATCTGAAGATGCGAACCAGTAATTGATGGGATCATGAATCGCCCCACGCACAGATTTCAAGGGAATGGCTACACCTAACCGACGAAAGTAAAGAAATTTCGACAAATCTCTCCTATTCCTCGAAGAAGCTGCGGATCTGGTTGTAATTTGACAATCCATTATCCCCCCTCGTTGTGGGTTTCACGTGGTAATAATGTAGACCTAACGACACAACCCGGAAACCTGAAGTTTCCATTCCAATCCGATACCCAGGACGCGGATCTGGGAGTTCATTATATATTTGTTGGGATTGAGAGCTGAACTTTGCCTTTTAAATCTCCAACTCCACCTGAATACCCAGGGCCTTTCTCGATACCATTTACGCATGCGTGTATGACCTCCGAACATAAAAGTTGAGATAAGCTTTTCTTGACAATTGATTATACTGGGGATGATTTGTCAGATCATCACGAGGGCCAGTGAAAAATCATTTAGGTGACTCGTGAATCGTGACTACGGCTGACTATCGAACCCAGACCTTCTGCGTGGTTGTTCATCGCACTAACCTAACCATCGCGCGATGGAGCCCGTCTTTAGATAAACTGTTGTCAGCATATATTAGAGCATTTGATTACGGTTCTTAACTTTGTCCTCGCTAAATGAGACTCTAGACGCCATCTTGGGAACACTGCCGTAAGGATAAAGGCGTTTGGCTTAAAGAACTTAGACGCCTCTACACGATGAATGTCGATTTCGTATGAGTGTTTCGGTAGCTGCACAAATTTGTTAAAGACAATGGTGCCCAGGACTAGTGTTCCTGCATGGGATTGTACAAATTGTAATAAAGCGAATCTCTCCGCTTGCCAAAATCCGGTACAAAAAAATTAATGAGATCATCCAATCTTCTCCAGCTGCTTTAAGCCAGACTGTCGGAAAAATTCACCTACGTAAAGGACTCTTGTGCTTTCATGTATGTAATCGCATTACGTAGTTGGCGATATCCGGTGCATGTTTTAAAAAATTCGGATGAGCTTCTCCAGTGTCCTTCAGTGTTAGGCAACCTAGTTGGTAGAAATTATCTGCTAAGAGGAATTCCGGTCTTTCTTGTCATCGCATTGGATAGTTTTCAAAAAATGGTATATGGTGGAAGTCCACCTATGATTTAGAAAGGAATGACTAGTGTTGGGTCTGTAGAAGTTTCTCTAAAATGTCTTCTGGGTAAGAATAAGCATCAAAGATATCAGCAGGAGATTGAGTCAATTCTTCCATATTTTTGGCCAAAAGGTATAACCCAACAATCAATGGACTAACATCGAGAGCTGATAAATCAAATGAAATACGTCGCCCTGTCATCCCGGTATCTTTTCATTTTCCAGATCCTTGTAATTATATATTCATCCATATTCACGACGACTGTTCCATCATTTGAGAAACCATCTTGCATTTATCGTACCTAAGTTAAAGGGCTATGGAGATGAAGATTCTACCAAGAACTATATGAGCTGTACAGCGACATACCCCAAGTCAAAAAAAAACTCCGTATTGGACGTTTAAGATGGCTAGGACATGCACAGCGAATGGACACCAAGACTCCGTCTCGCAGAGTCTTTGATTCCCAGCCAGGTGCAATAGAGGAAGACCTCGCAATAAGTGGTGCGCACAAGTAGAAACCGATCAAAACCAACTTGAAGTGCTCAAATAGAGGCAGTTATCTAAGGACCGAAGAGCTATATTGGTTGAGAGCCAGGCTCATTTCGGACTATAGCGCCACATAAGTAAGCCAAAGGAGAAAGAGCGGTGTTGCAATTAAGTAAAGTGCTGCAAATCGTCGGCCTAAAATTCTTCCATTGATTTTTATTGTTTCGCTATCTAAAGGCAGCAGTGGCGTGGCATATTAATAAGCTGATTCCGGACGAGTTACCTATTGTAATTTTATCTTGCAAATACACATGAACATCAAAGTATATATTTCTTATTTCCGTGCATTCGTATTGATATCGTCTGATAAATCGTTGATATCAATACCATAAAATCCAAGCCGCAATCGATTCCTTCATGTTGTCATGATACGGCACTCACATGTCCCATAAGTCAACCCAAACTACGCCGAAAACAAAATTCAAACAAAAATGGACAACAATTCTGGTGGAATTCTGAAAGATTTCCATATTCCAGTGAGAATAGTTTGCTTCTAGTTATCTTTGTAAAAAATGTTCCCTACGCCACTGATAGTTAACCATCTGAAGTTAACTAACACCAGCCTTAGTATCCCATTTTAGAATTTCTGTTTCCAGAAACGCGCACACATTTCCACTATTCCAGAACGTGCTTAGTGATGAAAAGAATCACATGTAATCCAGGACAAAACCGCCGGAAATAGAGCTCCATTCAGCGAAATAATCTCGCGGTTCTTTTACGATCATCAGGCGCATAGAATACCCCCACCGACAACACCCTGCGCACACTGAACACAATAGCCAGGTGCGCCATCAATCCAACTTTAATATTCACTACCTCTGTACAGCATCACCGCACACCACCCCCACCACTAAAGGGAATATTAACTTTTCCAGTTGACAGGATATCTTTTACTTGGTCCTTTTGGGAAATTTGCATTTTCTTACCGCTACCACCACCACATCTCTCCACAACGCGTGCATCATTTTCGTCCTGCGGAGCCGCAAGTGCATGCTCACTTTTCAATAAAAGTTATGAATAAATCCTTGTCGCAGTGTGTGTGCATGTGTGTGTGTGTATATTCTTACCAGCAACAGTGAAAGTTTTCTTATTCTTCGACGAAAGGATGCATGTATCTATCCTCTCTATGTGAGGTAAATATTGCTCACTTTTTTTTCTCTCTAGGTCCTCACGTATGATCTTTGCTTCTTTCCATCCGCATAGAACAAAGGACTAGCAAGGATAAAATGAAACAAAAACGTGAGATTTGCTGCAAGAAACATGATTCGCATGAATTAATTTTTACGTTCAACTTCATGTTTCATCACTTCTATTTCGGTACACAACACGATGTAGATGTGTCTGCCCCGGCCCGCACCCATCCTCAAGTCACTTTCTTAGCCTACGTGAGAGTGTCAAAAGTGGAATGAACTTGCGATGTGCT
The DNA here is from genome assembly GCA_932526625.1 of Rhingia campestris. Lineage (NCBI taxonomy): Eukaryota > Metazoa > Arthropoda > Insecta > Diptera > Syrphidae > Rhingia > Rhingia campestris. The sequence continues at coordinate 15,483,079 of OW052183.1, forward strand.
TCCATATCTGTGGTTGTGGTAGATACCGAAATGAGCCCACTATGCCTGTCGTTCCTTGCTGCCAACAGCACTCCATCAAATGCGTTGGGGACGTGTGGCTCAAAGGCGCGCACACACACACACACACATCCGAAGAATAAGAGATACGTAGATCCGTAAAGGATGTTGCAAAAAGGATATGAATCCGAAATATGTAGATGTACATCATAGTTGCGGAGTCTTTTTCGAAACTTGAGGGAACATGCAATGAACTAACTCGTTTATATGCGAGTTTGTTGGTATACCTACGTACGTTACGTACGGTACGTTTGTAAGAAAGTTACTTATGAGGTTACGTGCGTCTGAGGTTTTGATGAAAAGTATGTTAATTAGCTCTGAAAAGAGCAAGGAGTATGATGACCTGCAAAGGAACGGGAATTTAATTATCTTTTTGTTCGTAAAAAGAATATTTATGCGGTAAGAGCAACATGAGACGTTCCTTAAGCAGGATTGGTCTTTTAGTGCGTCTTATAAGAGGGGAATCAATGGAATGGTTGTTAGGCTTTAGTCTAAAGGTAGGAGCTTTAAATTTAAAGTTTGCCCCAGGATGCCATGTTGATTTTATTTATTTTTGTATGATGGTTCACCTTTCTATGAGGCCAGGCTAAGCAAAATTCTGTCCAAAGAACACTCCAACCCTTCTTTTTTGAGAAGGTCAGATAGAGGGTGGACATAATCCTCCGCGGAGACCCTGGAACTCCTGTTAAACACAAACTTTTCCGGATGCAGTGATACTAATACGGAACCTGAGAGATCTCGGCAAGTACAATCTGTAACACATAGCAATATCACTTCAAGGAAAAGATTTCCTGGGCTACTAACAGCTTTTCTCCATTTAAGTCTCCGGGACCTGATGGTATACTGCCAGTTATGCTACAGAAAATGCGAGACTTAACAGTGCAAGGGCTGGCGTGTATTTTTAGAAGCTGCTTAATACTAAACCACGTATCCTACTCTTGGGGACGCGCTAGAGTTGGGATTATACCGAAGACCAATCAGTCTAACTTCCTTTTTACTAAAAACCCTAGAGCGTGATCTAGACATAAACATGCGAAGTTTTCTAGAAGAAACTTCGCTATCAAAATAACAGCACGCCTACCTGAAGGGCAGATCAACGAAAACAGGTCTCCACGAGTTAGTGCGGACAATCGAAAAAATTTTACACTATAAAGAATACGCTCTAGCCTCCTTCTTAGATATAGAGGGAGCTTTCAACAACGTTCTCACTTAAGCTATTCTTGAATATCTGAGAGATGGGTATAGAGGAATCTATTAGCCAATGGATAGTCTCTATGATCGGAACAAGAATTATCCATGCAACACTTGGCAACAGTCCCTTATCCAAAATTTCCCATAGAGGAACGCCACAGGGCTGTGTCATCTCTCCTCTACTCTGGCTTATCGTTATGAACAAAATTCTAGTTAAACTAGACGAAGAACACGTCAAAGTTGTCGCTCTAGACAAGGTTAGCACCTGGGCTGCAAGGCCGTATGTCCACAGTAATATCCTGGACTCGTTACTCACACCTACACTAAGCTTCAAGAAAGGCTCCCATGTAGGCTTTCCCACCAGAGCTTAGTGGAAGGGAAACGAAGTAGTAACAAATTTCGACACGGTCATCCACATCAACGCGATGGATCTAAGATGAACTGTGGTTTGGGGTCCGGAGTCTAATCCGACTCACCGAAAATATCAGTATACCGCTTACCGGATTTTGCCAGCGTATTCCAGGCAGAACTACTGGCTATCCGAGAGGCTTTCACGCTACTGTGACGTGACACTACACAAAAGCAAAATATTGCTATCCTCATAGATAGTCAAGCTCCCATTAAGGCTATCAACTCGGCTACCGTATCCAACCTGGTACAGGAATGCCGGAACGAACCTGCCTACCTTGGCGAAAGCTTCAGGGTCACACTTCTCCGAGCACAACTCTGGGTCCCAGGGCACAGTGACATTGAGAGAAACGAGCGTGAAGATGAGCTCGACAGGCAAGGATCAGCTCTACATGGCTCACTTGCGACAAGGGCCCATATCCCGCTAGGAGCGGTTAAGGGACAAATGCAAAAGGATAACAAATTGCGTCATATCGAGGAAGATATAGCCTTCCTACGATAAAAACAGAACAAACTGAATAGAACCCGCCCAGATATCGCAAGAATTACTGTAGTCAAGGGACACTGGCCAATTGGAGACCATGCAGCCAAACTAGGGATCCCATACAACCCCCAATGCAGCAGTTGCGGGAACACAAATGAGAGAGGAAAAGGTAAAAGGATACAAGATCTTATCCATTTTATAAGCTTCACAGGCTGGATCTAGAGACCACCTGTATCACATCCACAACAATCATAATAGAGGTCACAAGAGTCGTGGTAACAAAAAGGCAGATAAGTGCTACTTGGGTTAATGATAAACCGCCACCTCTACCTACCTAAACTATCTATGAGGATCGAGAGGATTTGGTCAACATGAGTTTTTTGATTCTATACTTACGGCTCTATAGAAACTTGGTAGATTAAGATGTCAAATTTGAATTCTAGGGCACGGTTTATATAAAACTTCTTAAGACCAATATGTTGGCATACTCCTAGCGAAACATTGAATGCCAAAACACCCATTAGAGCCCAGTTTAGTAGTCTAATGCTTAGTACTTTAGACTACTCAGCGCGGGTCCTTGGTTCAAATTTCAAACAAATAAAGAGCACAAGCTCTGCAATAACATCAAAAGCATTCGGCTTTGAAACATCGTTTACAGGATTGGGTTTTCTGGATGCAGTGCAATCGTGTGGACTCATATTCAAATTCCGAAAGTCACAACACGCAAGTTTTGTTCAATGCCCCTATATTTTGCTATTAAGTGGCGCTAGAACCAATGCCCCTCCAATTAGCTCGGTCCTCAGCTTACTGCCTGCAGTTGTGCACTTCAAGTTGGCTGAAGTCGGTTTCTAATTGTGCGCTAAACTTAAGGCAACGTTTTTCTCTACTGCGTCCAGCGTCTGGCGAAGACTCTGCGAGCCGGAGTATTGGTGTCCATTCGCTCTACATGTCCTAGCCATCTAAAACGTCCAATGCGGATTTTTTTTTGACTATGGGTATGTCGCTGTACAGCTGGTATAGTTCTTGGTGGAATCTTCTTCTCCTTCTTCTCCATAGCCCATCAACGCAAAAAGGACCGATGATTTTTCGAAGAATTTCTCACATTTTCCCTCCTCTTGCGGAAGTCCGACAAATATCCAAAGGTATAAGTGTCAAAAAATAACTCAAATTTGACGTTCGGAATTGGCTCGAAACTGGAAGTCCCATGCTTATTTTATTATTACTTCGCCTACCCAAATTAATGGAGAAACTAGAAATGAAGCTCTGAGTCATCAACACTTTCACTTATGCGATTTGCCATAAGACCATAAGGACGCTCACAATCCTCTTCGTCCTAAATCTAATGTTAAATGTTTATTTGTGGAAGCAGGCAGGCCTTGCGATTGAAACTAATCAAAAATGTTGCATCGAGACTAGTTTAAGAATAGGATAGCCAACCAGGACCCATGTTTGTTTTATGTCGCATTATTTTTTGTGAATCTTCGCAAAGTCCTTGGGGCTGCTTTGCCAATATTATGCTTTAGGGGACTTACATGGGACATTCACTAACCCTATTCTAAATTATATTCTCTGGATCTAAAGATAGAGAACCAGTAACTGATGGGATCATAACTGCTCCCAATATTGTATCCAAACGTACCACACTATATCGGCGACATGACGGATAACGTAATTTGAGCCTTGCCATGTTATTAAACCGATAGGACCAATTGCATTATAAGCCTAATTTACAGAAGAGCTTACTGTGGTTATAAAATACTACAACCGTCAGTGATACAGTATACACACCTTGCTTGTCTTTCAAACCCTAATTCTCTCCCGCTTTTAGTCGGGAACTGCTGATTGATTTCACAACAAAAAAAAAAAAGAGTAGCCATAGCCACAGGTATCTGTTAAACCCCACATGGTAGTAGCTCAGTGCTCAGTCCCCATGGGAGGTTGGTTAGGTTAAGTTGGGTAGCATGTACACGCGCACACTTCCATCATGAAGGTCTTTTTTGATGCGACATGGACTTACCATCCTTTCTCAATTCGTCAGGTTTTAAACCACTCCAAGCTTCTAATGATGCCTATCTATAAAATTATTGAGTTGATCTACAGGTGCTGGGTCACAGAGCAAGTTTCAAAAGTTCGAGGTTACTAGAAGAAATTCTAAAAAGTGCCAATAGAAAAATATGCCTAACACAGAGGACAGTAGGGATGATATCACATTCAACCAGGTACTGAACGTGTGCTTGGAAAGTGCGATGAATTTGCGGTCACCCGGATCCTGCATCCAGCTTTCATCTGGGCATGTGTTCATCTGCCGTTATATACATATCAGTGAAACTTTAAGTAAATTTTGTTGTGCTGATCAACGATCTAAAAATCTATACAAGATCACAGTGTCCAGGGCAATAGCAATAGTGAGTAATTTGGCAAGGTGCACAACTAGAAGTCCAGGGTACTCAATCCGATTTCCCTCCAAAACGATAATCACTACAGACTACACTATCGCAAACGATTATCGTTTTGGAGGAAAATCGGAATGAGAGACTTGTTACTTGTACGTGGTGTGAAATTTTTATATTGTGTGTGTGCACCTGTAAAGAAATTACACGGTTAGTACCCAGAAAGTCTCCTGCACTATCGTCAACGATTATCGTTTTGAAAGTTACGGAATGAATGCCCACTTGGCAAGATAATTTCATAGTCATTCTTAACGAGACCATGTCTTTGTACACCTATTGAGCAGTGACAGCATTGATGGAACTGATATGTGATCTATTCAGCTTAATCGAACTGAGAGTGTGCTGGTCAAGAGAAGGTCAGGATTGCCTGTATAACTGACACTTTGTGATACTTTTCTACCTTGCCGATTAGTCTTATTAACTTTACCTAGAGATCTTAGATCGATTAGACTATTCTCTTATATACTTCAGACAATTGTCGCTTTAGAACGTCGATATTAGATCGCGATAAAACTGATGCTGAAAAGCAACGCACCGAATTTCGGTGCCTAAATGAGGAAAGTGTTTCCGCACTACCTCAGGGCTTTGCGGACTTTTAGTCCACTCCTTAGTCTTAATAATGTTAACCCTATGTACAAGGTCTGGTCGGGGATTTTCCGCCATAATGGCAGTGTTCCATGCATGCTAGCCGGGCACCCAATAAGACTGGATAGGATAGCGACTACTCCGGGTATCTATATGACGAATACTTGTCACCCCGATTATATTTAAGTTTTAATTAAGTTGTTTTAGTTAATTTTAGGCTAGACACACTGAAATGTTTTTTTTAATAAAGGTTTTTTTTTTTGAAAATATAGAACTTCTGATAGGGATAACTGTCAAACTAGATGTCATACCATTGAAGTGTGTTTGACTTATTATTTTGAGAAGTTATACTTTGGCAAATCACCATGGAAAGACTTAAACCAGAACAAAGTTTACAAATCGTGGGAATCTATTTCCATAGTTCGCGCTCAGTTCGCCAAACTTATAAATCGTTCATTTGAGCAGTAGTATGGACCGATTCGTGACCATATTTACTTTTTTGATAATATTTATCCGTACGTACAGAAGAAGTCATCGCCGCTGTATACGTGAGTGTGCCAAAAGGCCCGAATTTATCGATCCGACGCGGTTTTCAGCAACTCAGTCTCTGCCCATCCACTACTAGGAAAATTTTGAGGCCTACATCTATATAAGATCCAACTGGTGCAAGAATTAAAGCCAGCTGACCATCAATTGCGTCGTGTGTTCGGTGAATGGGCTGAGAATCAATTTGAAGTTGAACCAGATTTTTAACGTCAAATCATTTTCAGTGATGAGGCTCATTTTTGGCTTGAAGAGTATGTAAACAAATATAATTGTCGCTTTTGGTGACAGAATTATCTCAAGAAATCGACCTGTGAATTGGCCAGCTCATTTGTGTGATTTGACACCTTTGGACTACTTTTTGTGGGGGACGTCAAATCTCTGATCTATTCTGATAAACCAGCAATGGCTGATCACTAAGAATCCAACATTCGACGCACGAAATAAGACCGGGTATGCTCGAAAAAGTGGTGCAAAATTGGACCTACAGGATGGCGTTCATAAGGCTCAGTCGCGGAGGTCATATCCTAGAAATTATTTTTAAACATTACATGCCATGAAATTTGTGAGCTTAAAAGTTCTATCCCTCAAAAAAAAAAAAAAAACACCCATTCATGATACAATTTTCGATGTACATAGGTACATGCAAAGGAAACGTATATGTCAACCGTCTTTCGGAATCACAGCATGCCTATCAGGAAAGCAAATCAGTGAAATGGGCGTTCAAACCATTTAAATCCCGACAGAAAAAATCCTTGATATGACGAGGAGACACATGCCCTCAGAGTCTTTGACTCCCACTTAATGGGCAGTAGAACTCGCCATGAGTGCCTCGCGCAAGTAGAAACCGACAACCAACCTGGAGTGCGAAACTGAAGGCACGTTACATCCCATACTACTAATGTGAGAAGCATGGTGCCTGGTGCCCACATTATTTAGAGACTGCTGCAAGTATGTAAGTTCTAATATTTCATACCATAGAACGAACTAATCAACTTCGTTGTAACACCCTCTTACGAAACACTCTAAAAATGTTAATCCCAACAATTGCTACCAACATTCCACCATTTCCCCTTGAACTGCTCAAAACCTTTCGCCAACAGTTGTATCCATCCGCACTGTAATTACTCCAAAAAAAAAGAAAAACTTGCACAATTTGTGAGCGTTGCACCTGCTGCTACTGCACTTTGGGAAGCTTAATTTCCTATCCCTACCAACCCCCGAAACCCCGCTTTTCATTCTCTTAATCTCTTATGAAATTGACTGCAAGTTTCGTCCTTAAAAATGAAAAAAGAAAACAACATCCGAATATAAAAAGTCAATCCACGACCACCGCGCGATAAACAAAAGCATCCACGCGGATACAACAAACACCCAGATACAAGCTCCTGGCCCACTCCACTCCTGCATATACCGATTGCGAATAGAAAACTTTTGTTGCAGTTTCTTAGCTCGTTTTGCATGGTTATTGTGCTTAAATGAGCTTAATAAAGTGTTGTTGTGTGTCCTGTTTTACTGTCATGGTGTGACTCCTCGCCCAGGTCCAACCCCTTTTTTGTGAAGAAACTCTGCTTCGCGCACTTTGCAAATCGCTGATGGTTGTCCGCAGGTTTTCATTATTGCACTCATACCCTCGTTTTTCAGGCTCACCGCATTTTTATCCTTGAACAGTCAAGGATAATGAATGCTAAAGATTCAAAAGGATGTTTTTATGTACTAAAAACTTATCCTTCGTCTTGGTTGTGGGTGCACCTCACCCTATGCTCGTTGGCCAGGGGGGTTGCTTGCGAGTGAGATAATGGTCTTTGGAATGGAGAAAGTTTTCATCTTGAAAGTGCAATTCAATGTCCCATGATCCTGAGACTCCTGTGTGAGTGTGTACATGTGCAGTGAAAAGCTGTTGCATTGCTGCCGAGTCACATCGCGCACTCAAATGGTCCTCGTTTTGTTCGTACGCTCTTATTGTAATGAGAGGACATTTGATGAAACTTTTCGCAGGAAAGTTGTGTTTGTTGTTCTCCCGCTTTGTTTATGAGACAGACCGAAATGAAGGACATTTTTCTTGCAAGTGGGATTTGTAAAACAAAAGGCCAAGAACCACGTTACAAGTTTTCAACAACATTGTCGAAGACTGACGCTGTGTTATCGTGGGACCTTTGTGAGCATACATCAGGGTGATGCTGCTGCCCATACTAACAGAGATCCTTAATCAGCTGTGCACGATCCGCATTAAAAATTCCATGAATGTGAAGTGAAAAAGTTAAGGTTTTTTTGTCTGTTACACTAATCCTGGTTAGGGACTTTTTCGTGTAATTCGTTTAATGTCCTTGAATGTGTATCCGACATCTGAGTTGTATGCGTTTTGATTTCCTTCTTAGGAAGCAGAAGGGTGATTTTTTTTTGGGGCAGGTATATAAAAGCCTCGTAACGAATATGTGGTGGGTGTTATAATGAAAATGAGTGGGAGTAGATGTGTGCTAATCCGCACAAGAGCAGACCTAAGGACTGGGAAAGACGAAAGAAATGAATAGGAGAACAAGGATACAATAATGACTTTCTTGTTGGTGGGTGGAACGTATAATTAAGTGATGTAACTTTGGGGTCCTTATGGGATGTTCACTAGGAAGTAACTGCATGGAATTTCAATTTTTTCTTTGCCTCGTCTGGTAGCAATTTTTAGGGAATACCCTACTGACGACTCGAGGCAGGAAGAAAGAGTCCTTTTGTGGCACTAATGAAGAAGGATTATTGTGGCTGGCTTAGGGAATGTGTTACTGATTAGCTTTTGGCGAAGGCAATTAATTTGCTAGGGAGTGTGCTGTTAGTTCCTCAATTAGCGTGTCTTTTATTGTGAAGACTCAAATACTCAAGTAGATGGTGAATATTTAGTACCCACGTGTGATCTAAAGGATGTATACTCTACCGAGACGTAGCCTCATATATTGGCAAGAGGGAATCACTTTATATTAAATCTCTACCACCCTTCCCTTCTGATATGATTGGGTCAACTTTATTTAAGGCTTTAAGCCCGCGTTTACATTACCTACTCAACCCTGTGGATAAGTCAGTTCTAAGGCTTAAAGCTCTCGCCTGGGTAACACCCTATTCACAATGTTGTGCACACAACTTCCAGCTCTATGGCCAATGCTCAGTTGCCAAGCATTTCTATAAGCTGGGTGTCAACAAAATGGTTGCCTTTCTTAAATAAAATGCTGAACTACAGATGCTGTGCCACGGAGAAAGTTATAAAAGGCCGACATCGCTGGAAGTAATTCCAAAAACTAAAATAACGGACAACCCTGAACACAATAGGAATTATAAGAAATTCAGCCTGGTACTAAACGAGCGCCTTGAAATCGCAGTAAATGACTGCAGCGACCGAGATGATAACATCGCTTTTGACAAATGTAGGAAGGTGCGATCGCAGTGTCCAGAGTAGGAAACATTTGAGGAAGTGCACAACAAGAGGTACCTAGTGGAAATGGACCAGATATTGCCTCATTACCATTCTTAAATTCCTTTCAAACCATCCAAGTCGAAGGCCATTTTGAATATACTCAAGCGAACCAATCCGATCCATCAAATGCATAACTGGCGAATTGGCCAAGTTGAAGAAGCGAGAAATCTCTGAAGTAGTTAGTTATGGTCTCAGCTTCGTCCAGCTGAATGTCTTTATGGCACACTTTCAACCCCATCTCCGACCTCCAATGTCAACGCTCATCATAGGGTGTAGGACTGTCACAGCATGAACGGGGCTCGCTACAGTGATATGTACTATGTACATATAGCCCCTCCCTGAAGAATAGGCTACAAATGCTTCAAGCCCGAAGATGAACCAGTTAGATGTGTATTCATATATTTAGATACGTTTAATAAGGTCAATATGCTCCAGGGTATGATTGAATGGGGAATAAGCAGATACCTACAATAACTTCTGGCTTCCTACATATAGGACCTTCATTTCGAACTTGCAGTGTACACCAATAGTTTGGTTGTTTGCTTAAGCTAATCCTACTAGCAAATCATCCGATAGATATCAAATTCCAAATCAACTCTCATATATCGGTGAATTTTAATTCAAATGGGAATCGCAGAAAACAATATTTGCTAACAAAACAAAATGATGAAATGGGTCAGTTCCATGGAAATACATGATATGCATACACATGTATGTTAAATTGCAAAAAAAAAAATTTAATAGGATGTTCATACATATACACATAAAGTTTAGTAAAAAAAAATAATTCATAAAAACTCACCAAATTAACAGCACTCCGAAGGTCAAAATTCCACTTCTAGAACATTCGGCATTCCATTCCATTTTTTATTATCTGCATCCAAGACAAGCTCCAACCAACAGAATGGAAATTCTTTCAGCTAATTGACGAGGAAATCAAATTAATTTGCTAATTCCAATTTTGCACAAGGCGTCCTCACGCAAATCATTCATCACACACAATATACAAAAACACACCTAGCCTTGCTACGATTTTTATGAGAAAGTGAACTTTACATTTAAATTGAGAATTCCCTAGAAAATATCAAAATCGGAAGGTGGGAGCTACAGAAATACATCATCTTTTCAGATACCGGTCCGGTCGGTATGCTATGCGGATTGAAAGAGGATGAAAATCTGTGACATCTACTTCGGATCGTGTTATAGTGAACAGAAGCAGCGACTATTCGGATGCGGATTTGGTATAAGTGCCAGACTTAGGCAAGTAGCCATATGTTTCCAAGACATAAGCGAACGCATTGTAACAATTCGCATCAAGGCCAAATTCGCCAACCTGAAGAATGGAACCTCAGCATCATTTGCCCGATCCACAAAAAGGAGACCCTCTGAACTGCGCCAACTACAGATTCATAAGTCTCCTCAACATCGCCAACAAGATCCTATCTGTCGTAATATGTGCACGCCTGGAACCATTTACCAACAACCTGATCGGCCGTTTTCAGTGTGGTTTTAGGCCAGGAAAGTTCATAACTGATGAAATCATCACACTTCTGCAGATCCTGGAAAACCCTAAAGAGTCCAAATCGATACTTACCACGCATACATCGATTTTAAAGCCGCATACGAAAGCGTTGATATAGACGAACTATACAGAGCCATGTCTAGTTTTGATTAACCGCTCTAACTCGTCCTTCTGATGTGTAGGATGACGATGGAGAATTTTCGCTGGGTCGAAAACGACCTCACCGACACATTCGATATCAAAAAAGAGTTTAGATATATCGATGAGCTGTAATGTGACTTCTTTAACTTGTTGCTTGAGAGGATTGTGTTAAACTCCCGAGCCAACACCAGAGGCACAATCTTCCAAAAATCTGCGTGCAACTACTTCCATAAGCCGGCGATATTGACATCATTGGTAGGACTCAACGTGATGTCATAGTCTCGTTTGCTAGTATAGAGAAGGTAGCTTCAAAAATGGGTTTAGCAGTAAATGAGGGACACACAATATCGACGAATTGGACAGAACGTCACCATTGAGAGATATAACTTTGAGGTAGCACGCGACTTTGTCTACCACGGCTCCGCTATTAACTCTGACAACAACATCTCGTCAGAAATTAAACGAAGAATTACTCTCGCCAACCGCTTTTTCTTCGGGCTAAGAAGGTAATTCAGTAGTAAAGCTCTCACTCTAGATACTAAGGAGATCCGAAAGAAGGCCCTGATCATCCCAGTCCTGCTCTACGGTGCTGAAGAATGGACTGTATCAAAGCGGATGAAGAAATCCTTGGTCGATTCGAGAGAAAAATTCTTCGAAAAATCTTCGGTTTCATTTGCGTTGACGGGCTATTGAGACGAAGATTCAACAAAGAGCTGTACGAGCTAGACAGCGACATTCCCCTGGTCAAAAAAACTCCGCATTGAACGCATTGGCTAGGACATGTAGAACGAATGGACACCAATACTCCCACAGGTAGGGTCTTTGATTTGATTGAGAAAGACCTCGCCTTAAGTGGCTCGCACCAGTAGACACCGAGCTCAACCAACTTGGAGTGCGCAACTGGAGGCAATTAGCTAAGGACCGGGCTAATTGCAGAGGCATGTTGGTTGATGCTCAGGTTCATAGCGGACTGTAGTGCCACTTAAGTAAATATATATTATATACCCCGTGTGAGCAAACTTCATTTTGGATTCCTCAACCGCAATCCGCATAGCATACCAACCGGACCGGTATCTGAAAAGGGAAAACCAAGATGATGTATTTCTGTAGCTCCCACCTTCCGATTTTGATATTTTCTGGGGAATTCTCAATTTTAATGTAAAATTCACTTTCTCATAAAAATCGTAGCAAGCTAGGTGTGTCTTTGTATATTTATGTTGAAATTATGATTTTTCATTTATTGTGTGTGATGATAATGATTTGCGTGCGGACACCTAGTGCAAAATTGGAATTTGCAAATTAATTTGATTTCCTCGTCAATTAGCTGAAAGAATTTCCATTATGTTGGTTGGAGCTTGGCTTGGATGCAGATACTAAAAAATGAAATGGAATGCCGAATGTTCTAGAAGTGGAATTTTGACCTTCGGAGTGCTGTTAATTTGGTGAGTTTTTATGAATTATTTTATTTTACTAAACTTTATGTGTATATGTATGAACATCCTATTAACTTTGTTTTGCAATTTAACATACATGTGTATGCATATCATGTATTTCCATGGAACTGACCCATTTCATCATTTTGTTTTGTTAGCAAATATTGTTTTCTGCGATTCCCATTCGAATTAAAATTCACCGATATATGAGAGTTGATTTGGAATTTGATATCTATCGGATGATTTGCTAGTAGGATTAGCTTAAGCAAACAACCAAACTATTGGTGTACACTGCAAGTTCGAAATGAAGGTCCTATATGTAGGAAGCCAGAAGTTATTGTAGGTATCTGCTTATTCCCCATTCAATCATACCCTGGAGCATATTGACCTTGTTAAACCTATCTAAACAAGGGAATGCACATCTAACTGGAACATCTTTGGGCTTAAAGCATTGGTAGCCAATTCTTCAGGGAGGGGCTATAAGTACATATCACTGTAGCGAGCCCCGTTCATGCTGTGACAGGCCTACACCATATGATGAGCGTTGACATTGGAGGTCGGAGATGGGGTTGAAAGTGTGCCTTGACACTCATAAAGACATTAAGCTGGACGAAGCTGAGACCATAACTAACTACTTCAGAGATTTCTCGTTTCTCGCTTCTTCAACTTGGCCAATTCGCCAGTTATGCATCTGGTGGATCGGATTGGTTAGCTTGAGTTCATCCAAAATGGCCTTCGACTTGGATGGTTTGAAAGGTATTTAAGAATGGTAATGAGGCGGTATCTGGTCCATTTACACTAGGTACCTCTTGTTGTGCACCTCCTCAATTTTTTTCCTACTCTGGACACTGCGATCGCACCTTCCTACATTTGTCAAAGGTGATGTTATCATCTCGGTCGCTGCAGTCATTTACTGCGATATCGGGCTCCCGACCCGTGAAGAGTCTCTGCCTGAGACACTGCAGCCTTCTATCCTCTACGATCCCGGGCACGCTGCTTCCAGTTGTCCGAGAAGACAAGGGAGACCGAACCTCCGTTTTGAAGACCAAGCCATCGCGGATGGCAGAGCGCTTGGTCTTTAAAACGGATGTTCGGTCTTCCTTGTCTTGTCGAATCTGGGGCCTGGGATTCGAAGGTCCTCTTAGCTTGAGTATACGCCAAAGTATTTTTCGATCGAAGGAGCCCTGTATGGGCTCTCCCTTATCACTCTTATCTTATCGATTACCGTCGAGCACTCGACGCTTTAAAGCAGAAATGACAGGATAAGGGTTTTGTAGAGCACAAATTTCGTCCTTCGAGTTAGCAGTTTTGAACCCAGTTGTTTCGCCAAACCGAAGTAGAAACGGTTTCCTAGGGTATTTCTTCGACAGATCTCCACTAGGGAATCATTCGTTGAGTTAATGTTTACTTCGAGGTAGGTAAACTTGTTAAATACCTCGAAATTGTTGCTATCAACAGTGAAGGTTTGTCCTGGCGGTAGACAGATACTTGTTTGTTGGTTGATAGCATGTACTAAGTATTGTCCCCATTTACTTCAAGGCCAACGGATTTCGCTTGTTTTTCATCGCCGTGAACGCATTTATCAATATCATTCGCATAGCCCAGCAGCTGGACGGACCTATTGAAGATAGTGCCTTCCGTGTTGACACCTGCCCTACGCACTATCTGGTCCAGTACGAGATTGAAGATAGCGCGTTTCCTTGACAAAATCCGGTGCATGTTTGCAATAGTTCAGAGGAGCTACTTCCATTTTCATTTGTCACGGGACAAAGCTGAATCAGTTCTGTCAGGATTCCGAATTCGGCCATCGCCATATAGAGCTCTTGACAATGTATGCTATCATACGCGGGTTTGAAGTCGATGGTGGTGAGTTTCTATTTGAAATTCGTTGATCTTTTTCAGTATTTGCCTCAGTGTGAAAATTTGGTCTACAGTCGATCTGCTGGGCCGGAAGCCACACTGGTACGTGCCGATTAGTGTGCTGCAGAACGGTTTTAGACGTTCACACAGTATATTGGACAGGATTTTGTATGCGACATTGAGCAGGGATATGCCTCGATAGTTCTTGTAAGACATAGCATCTCTTTTTTGTAGGTGGGCCATATGGGGCTGATAGTCCAGTCATCGAGCATCTTTTCTTCCACCTATACTTGGTTAATGATTCGGTGCATGCTCCCTACCAAACATCAACACCGTATTTAAAAAGCTCCGCTTGTAAGTCATCAATGCCTGCAGTCTTGTTGTTATTAAACTTTTTCATAGCTAGGCCAACTTCATCTATACTAGGTGGTGGGACTTTATTGACTTGATGTAGGTTCTCTTCTTGCCCTATCACTCTCTCTCTACATGATGCCCATTAAATGCTGCTTAAACACATCTACTATTCAATGCGCTTCGATGACAAGGTTTCCTTCGCTGTCTAGAAAATCTGCGTTCCGGTTTTGTGGCCAGCAGCCAGTTGCTTGGTTTTTTTTATAAAACCTCCAGATGTTATCAGTAAATAGCTGATGGGTATCTATTTGGAGCTCTTGGGCTTTTTTCCAGAATTTTCCAAAGTATGACGATTTGTTCAGTTGTAGACTTTCTTGTCCTAAACCCACACTGAAGTGGACCCATTGTTGGTAAACTGTTTCAGGAGTTTACTTCCTACTACAGATATGATCCTGTAGGCGATGTTGCTGGCTCACGTGCTTCTGTTATTGACGCAGTTTCGCTTCTCTTAGATGTTGCCTTGAATTTAAGAACAAAGCAATAATTATTAGAAACAGTTTACTGTCTATTAAGCATCCTGTTTGTATATCCTTTTAGAATACGGATGGTATTGGGTGTATATATTTAGAAGATTGTTAAGTCTTCTTAAAAGTTTTGTTTGCTTACGGATTACGACCTTGCTTGCTGTATTTCCTTGCATCTATTTATAAATCTCATCTACCCTGTTATTATTTTCCTAAGGATATTATTTTCATCGTCAACCACCGAATAAGACCCGTGTAAACAACCTACACTTGTATACTAACGACGAAGTGAAAAAAAATTACGCGGTAACGGAAAAGATATTCGATGGTATTAAGGAATGTTGTTCTTGGAATTTTGTTGAAAATTTCATTTTCATGGTCGGCTCCGTTTCGTGGTCGCCTTAAGTAATTATTCATGCTCGGGAATAGCGTTACTTCTCCTCTCTGCCTGTCATCATCATCAGTTTCATCTCGTGGAAAGATACTGTCATTATCCACCTCAGTAGCGCTAGTTCGTCTATAGACCTTTTCTCTTCGAAGGTGAAGCTCTAACCACGTTAAAGGTGAAATTTCGTTCCACCGGAAAATGTAATTTCATAACATGGCTTATGATGATGGAAAAAAAAGGATGTCGGCGTGTGTGAGGGGGAGGGAGTCTGTATTTCAAGTTTGACACAGTGCCGCAGAGGCCACGATTTTTCCTTAATTGCGTTTAGCTGGAGGGTGATGGTGAATCGGATCGCAGGAGTTGTTGCTTCTGTTTTTTTTGGGCGTATTTACGACACGCGATTCCTTTGGCAGATATAGATCCGGAATGCATTACTTTGATTAATGTAGTCACTTGTGGATGTTTTTTTAAATTTTTAAACGCAATTTACTTTATTTTCGACGCTCGCTATACTTTGACAGCAGCAGGGACATTCTTGATTGTTATGACATTCGGCCATTTGGAGTGGCTGAGATAAGGGTGGAATCCAAAAGACAATTTAGTAAGGTAGCTACGTAGGAAGATGTAGTTTTATGACGTGACGTCATGTTTTTGCCGGCATTCATTTGCATTCTTAATTTTATGGCTAGTGTATCTATACGCTAGTGTTGTTAAGGGTGCGTAAGATGTCCCGTTTTTTGGCTATTAAATTGGAACTTTAGTGGGTAATGATTTTTTAAAGGGGCTTGTAAGATATCCCCTTTGATCATGTCAACAACAACTAATCTAGGGAATAGGGTGAGTTCGATGCCCTTGGAAGATGTAAAGAAATAACGGGTGATTTTTTAGCTGGTTTGGTTTTGGCAACACTGGTTTTGATAGCTGACGTGTGTTTAGTACCTTGTGTCACTGTCAAACAGCTTCAGTTTGGTTTGCAATTCAACCATGGATCGTCTTACAAATGAACAACGTTTGCAAATTATTGAATTTTACTATCAAAATTCGTGCTCGGTTCGAAATGTTCATCGCGCGCTGCTTCCATTTTATGATCGGCATTCTCGACCTTCTGAGCAGTCTATTCGGAAGATTGTGACCAAATTTCGCACCAAATTTACTTTGTTGGACATTAAACCACCAACACGTTTACGTACTGTGCGTAGTGAAGAAAATATTGCGGCCGTATCAGCTAGTGTGACAGAAGACCGCGAAATGTCGATTCGGCGCCGTTCCCAGCAGTTAGGCCTTTGTTACAGCACTACGTGGAAAATTTTGCGGAAGGATTTGGGCGTAAAGCCTTTTAAGATACAGCTGGTGCAAGAACTAAAGCCAGCCGACCTACCACAACGCCGAATTTTTGGTGAATGGGCTCTTGGAAAGCTGGCCGAGGATCCGCTTTTTTATCGAAAAATTGTGTTCAGCGATGAGGCTCATTTTTGGTTGAATGGGTACGTAAATAAGCAAAATTGCCGCATTTGGAGTGAAGATCAGCCAGAAGCATTGCAACAGCTACCAATGCATCCCGAAAAAGCCACTGTTTGGTGCGGTTTATGGGCCGGCGGCATTATTGGGCCATATTTCTTCAAAGATGATGCGAATCGCAGCGTTACTGTCAATGGTGAACGCTACCGAGCGATGATAACAAACTTTTTTTGCCCGAAATGGAAGTTCTTGACTTGCATGATATGTGGTTTCAACAAGACGGTGCCACATGCCACACAGCACGCGAAACAATGGCGCAATTGCGAGGCGAGTTTGGTGAACAGTTAATTTCACGTTTCGGGCCGGTCAATTGGCCGCCTAGATCGTGCGATTTGACACCATTAGATTATTTTTTGTGGGGGTATGTCAAGGCTAATGTCTATAGGGACAAGCCCGCTTCGATTGACGCACTGGAAGCCAACATCCATGCATTCATTCGTGAGATACCGGCCGATATGTGTGAAAGAGTATGCCAAAATTGGACTCAGCGGATGGGCTACCTGAGACGCAGCCGCGGTCAACATTTGCATGAAATTATCTTTAAACATTAAATCGAAACATTATCGATTCAAATAAATATTTCATTCATTTTTTCGAACCTCTTAAAAAATCACCCGTTACAAGGAATTAACTGGTAATCCTTATGTGGGGTTAGTCTCTGTTATCCCGGCTGTTTGAATTAGATATCCGCTCAGTTGCAGCCCGAATGATCGCGACAGATTCTGTTGGTTCTTAATAGTTTTGTGAGGCATGGACTTTGATTTGGTGCTGCTGACTGCATGACACCTAATATGGAGGACTTGTCTGGTGGCAATCCACAAAAAAGGTCACAAATCTGAAAAAGAGACCGTAGGGTGATACGAGGTTGAAGTAAAACTTCATTGATTGAAGTTTCTCAATTAACAGAAGTATTTCCACATCAAAAGAACTGTTGACGTTTTGTTTCGCATATTCTTGTTCGTCGCACATTTGTTCTGTCCGAGCTTGCCCCCATACTCATTCAATTTGCAAATGTGCATTTTTTGGATTCACTGCAGAGTGCTCTCTAATGCGTTTGCTCTCGCTCTCTTTTCTTGAAACAAGTTTTTGCTTGTTGTTTGCTAGCCATTGTCCCACCACGCTAGCCCTCCCCTACCCATGACTTTTTGTGTTGAAATTTCGTTTCATGTGAGTTTGGATTTACCCCGATGAACGCAAAGAATTTTCACTTTAAAATCTGAAAAACATGACAAAGGTAGATACAAAGAATAGCATGTGTGGGCGCTACTATTGCAATAAGAACCACATCAACAGCGGGACTGGAAACCATACTCAACCTACTACCACTAGACCCTTATATTCAAGAATCTGTGGCCAAAAGTGCACTAAGAATCAGCTATCTCAACTACGGGAAAATAAACTCAGGAGGACAGGCTCAAATTCTAAATATCTACCTGGGCTCAGCTGTATCATCTGACTACATGCTGCCTTACCGTGACTTTTAAAGGCCATTCTTCTGCATCTTTCCCAGTAGAGAGGAGTGTGAGAGGAATGAACTGGGCACTGCAACCATATCCATCTATACAGATCGTTCAAGAATGGACGTTAGTATTGGAGCTTAAGTAGAACAGCAAATTTTGTCTCCATGAGCACAGCAGTGTCTTCCAGATATCGACAGCCCATGCGACCTCAATGCTGGGGATATAACCTGATGATATCACGATTTTTATTGATAGTCAGGCTGCAATAAAAGCAATCAGTGCTGTCGAAATAAGGTCCAAGCTTGTGAAGTGTTGTCGAATTTTAGGTTTGACGGACGGTTGACGCTCAAGTAAGTCCTCAAACTCACATAGGCCTACGTGGGCTCATAACCGGCTAATGCAGGTAGTTGCACTGATTTATGGAAGATTGTACCTCTGGTGTTGGTGTTAGGGAGCTTTGCACAAACATCTCAAGAATTATGTTAACAAAAGACACTCCAGAATGCATCAAATGCTTCGGTGAGGTCGGCGCGACCCTGATGGATCAGCGAGAAATTTCCATTGTCATGCTGCACAGTGGGACGAGTTTGGGTAGCATTACTTGTATACCAAAACTAATCATGGCGCTGTATAGTTCGTTTGTCTAAATGCGGTCATATACGGCTTTGATGTCGATGAATAGGTGGTGGATATCGATTTGGACCCCTTGCTTTTTTCTCAGGATTTCCCAAAGTGTGAAGTTTTGATCAGTTGTGGACTGGCCTAAAAAAGTACCGATAAGGTTGTTTGTAACCGGTTTTAGGAGTTTAGGCCAGATGGGATCTTGTAGGCGATGTTGAGGGGATTTATGCATCCGTAGTTGGCGCAGCTTAGAGGTTTTCCCTTTCTATGGACCGGGCAAAGAATTCCTAGGTTTCATTCTTCAGGCATTCTTTCACCCGACCAAATTTTGCTAATGTGTTGATGTATGTTGATTGCCAAATCACCTCGAACGGCTTCCGGTAGGAAGGCCTTTAGTCCCGGCAGCCTTATGACGGTTAAGTTTGCATATTGCTATCATTAGTTCACTTAGGTAGAGTGGATGCTCGTCGTCGCCAATTAAAAAATTGTTCGTTCTGCCTGACAGCAATTGTCCCTCATCGCCGTTTAACAGTCTGTAGAAGCTGTTCGTCCAATGTCTCAACAACGACTTTTCCTTGTTCAATAGGATTTGGTTCGCTCCTTGTATCCCTGGCTTTGACGTTTTACACTTTGGTTAATGTTATGAACATCTTTCCTAGAGTGACACTTGTCTCTATCTTCAATCGCTCGCTTTTCTTCCCCTGTTTTATTCTTTCTGGAAAGCTTGTGGTTTAACGAAGTAAAGTAGAACTTACCTGACTAGCGTCTTACGATCTCCCTAGTAGTTCGGGTACGATCTCTTTTTTTTAACTCAAAAAATCAGAGATTTTTAATTTCGTGTTGTCATTACCAGAATCTGAGTTCACTCACAACAGAACATGATTGACCTAAATTGCCTGAATCTGGGAACATAATCTCTGTGCTGACGTGGTGCATGTAGAAGAAATACTATCAAGCTTCGCAAGCTAATTTTCCAAAGGAGAGTACTCCAAATTGCCCCTGCAATCAAGAGGGCTTCGGGAAATGTTTCCTCAAAACAGAAATCACTTCCCCTCAAGCAAAGGTACCAACAATCCCACCTAAAGAAAATGCACACATTACTCTGACTCTATGCGAATGCAGCCTAAATCATCAATGGGCTTCATTTCTCAAAACAAAAACAATACCATTAGCTGGAACGCTTTCCAGAAGCGCCAGACATGTGTTCCTTGAAGAAATTAAATTGCGTTTGGAGAGTTCCTGTACACCAACATCTATAGATTCTTATAGAATTCGTTTCACTGAACGCGCGGAAAGTCCAAGGTGATGTATTCAAGACTAAAGCTCTCACTGTCTAAACAACCTGATGATCGGCTCGTCAGGACTCCAGTTCTTCATTTTGTCACACTCGCAGTTTATCTGACCCATGAAACAAATGATCCGTACACCGCCCAATGGGGCTACATTCAAGCAATTTCTGAGGGTGGACTGATTTACTATCACATAACATCGGTTGGAAAGGTAATACTCGGCGGTTATCGTACACTCCAGTTGCAACGCATGATGGCGACAGATGGGGGAAGGAATCCAAAGTCTAGAACTATGTTTATCGATCATCCCTGCTACTACTCCTAAAGCCTGAATGTCACGCGTTTTTCAAAAGGATGTTGGTAACTAGATATGAGTGCTCCAAAGGATATTCCAAACTATGAAGCAATTGAATATTCATCTTCGAATTTTAATGGGAATAACGATTCCCACACCCCTCCCATTTGTCCGTCCATCAAGTTATTCATTCACCCACAAGATATCCACCCAAACACCGAAAACAGCATTTCAACATTCCGGGTACACCAGCCATTACCATCCATCACCGAGTGTCCGACTAGTACATCAACACTGTTGACAGAGTGCAAACCACACGAAAAGAAAGACCTATCCTTCGTCCCTCATCCTAGATAGTTTATCCCACGACAAGGACGACAAAATGCACACATAAGAAAAAGGAGAAAAAAAAGTAAACGCTTAAAAAAAATGGACGATGTTGACGAAGAAGACTACCGAAAGAATCCTTAGAATCCTTTTTTTTTCAATCTCATCTCAAAATTGAGTTTGAGGGCATCCCCCCATCATCGTGCTCCCAATGCAATATGCGTTTCGCAAGTGAATAGCAAATTCGTTCAAGTGTGAGGAGTTGCACCAGTATCCACAGCCGCAAAGCAAATCCTGCTCGCATATCCTTCGGGGCACTTGTGGGGAAATTAAATTTCCAGAAACTTGCATTTGCTGGCAAATGCCCCACCATCCAAGTAGTTTTTTCTCCTAAAAACCAACAACAACATCAACAACCCTAACAAGTGTGGAAGGTTGTTGAGTGTTTTTTTCTATTTTTGGTTCCTCTCGGAAGGAACGTGCTTTTGTTCTTTATGCACGGATACGCACATACACGAGGACATACATATAAGTGCATGCATGCATGCATGGATCCATGCATATGTGTAGCTGCTGGACTTTAAAACTATTTCAACATTATTAACATTAAGTGCACACTGGGAGAAACTGTGCATTCTTTTTTTGTTGTTTTTCTGCTTCTTTTTCGAAGGACTCGTAGATTCCAGTGAGATTTACCATTTTACACTGCTGTTGAGGGTTGGGAGTACCACCTCACTACCGTCGTCCCTCAACAAAGAATGAATGATGACTTGAGCTGAGATTCGAAATATTACTTCGGTATATAGAACCAGGCGCACGGGTGGGGGTTTACGAATTTAGAGCTTAATGCATGGCGTAGATTCTTGTTTTAATGAAGATGTCGCGGATTTTTCCACCTCCCACATATACTTTGCATGTGAATGCCATCCGCAGGAGTGTGAGTAATTGAAATTTATGGAATTTCTCATCTTAATATGGAATACGAGGGAACAGGGATGTGTGGCATTTTTGGGATTATCTCTGCGCTATTGCAATTTAAAAGACGCATTCCACATGTCTACCCCCGACCATATATTCAAGGACCTTCCCTCAAACAAAGCGAATTCAAGTGAAGTCCGAAATCCATCAACTACACATAAAACTACTCATTGCTACAATGTCCTTCAATCCTCCTAAATCTACAAAAAATCTTTCTCTCATCGTTGTCGTGGGGTCAGGCGGACCGACGACGACCAGAGAAAGTATATCCACTTGATGTATCCTTAATTTATATTGTTGCACGGTGTAATTAAAGTGCAATCGAAAGCATAAAACAATAGTCCTTCTTGTGTTTGTGTTTCTCATGTTCTCTTTCGTTTAGTTCTTCCCTGTTAGACTGTAGGTATATCCTTTAGAGATTTCCTATTCCAGGGGCGGCTCTTTGTGTGTGTGTGTGTGTGTGTAAATGGATTTTGTACAAGATCCTTTTTGCAAGATGGGTGAATAAGGGGCAACTATACAATTTGTTTGTTTAGTTTTTGAGACTTGCAGCTTATCTGGAGAGATGAATGGCCGTTATACAAATTGGTTTAGTTGTAGACTTGGTGTTGTCGTTCAGCTCCAAACTCAAACCTTGCCGTTTTGGGATTGGTGCTAGGGATATTGGGATGTGTGTACTTATAAATCAGAGATAACATCGCATGTATGTACGTACGCCTTCTAGGCCAAACGGGGCTCGTGTGTGTCGGAAATCAAAATGAAAAGTGCAAATTTTCGGATTTTGTTTTGACTAGAAAGTAAGGGCTCTCGGAGGGCGGGAGACACTCTAATTGAGGCTTTAGGGTAGAAAATTGGATGAGATTTTGCAACAATTAACTGGGAAAGCTGGGATAAGTGGAGGGAAATTGTGTAGGTTTGGAATTGACTTTGGATCTGGGGGCATTCAAGTGGGGATATAGTGAGTATTCAATAAAATAACGGGCTTTTGGGTTGATATACTTCGTTTAGATGAGGCGAACCTATATAGCTGATGAATACCAGTTATTAATTAACTGAATGCAGCGGGTAAATTTCGTTTTTGGCCACTTTTTTGAATCATAGTTCATGATATCCTGCCCTTTTCTACAAGGGGTTTAATAATGGTCTGGTATCCCCAATTGGGATGATTTGTTTTTGAGTTTACTTTTCATGTAGAAAGAAGATTGGAAGCAATCTACTTATTAATTTGAGTGGTGCTACAGTCCGGAATGAACATGGGCCTCAGCCAACATGCCTCTTCAATTAGCACAGTCCTAGCTAGCTGCCTCCAGTTGCACTTCAAGTTGGTTGAGGTCGGTTTCTACTTATGCGCGCCACTTAAGGCGAGGTCTTCCTTTACTGCGTCCGACGTTTGGCTGGGAATCGAAGACTCTGCGAGCCAGAGTTATGGGTCCATTTACACTGTATGTCCTGCCTTGAAATCGAAGACTCTGTAAGCCGGAGTATTGGTGTCCATTCGCTCTACATGTCCTGCCTTGAAATCGAAGACTCTGTAAGCCGGAGTATTGGTGTCCATTCGCTCTACATGTCCTGCCTTGAAATCGAAGACTCTGCAAGCCAGAGTATTGGTTTCGGTTAAATCTTCTTCTCCATAGACCCTCAACATAAACGGGCCGACGAATTGGGTTAGGTAGGGTTAGAGTGGCAGCCAGCGAGTTCGCCAGCACACTTGTGATACCACGTGAATCTTGTCCATTCGCCTTACTATCTGTAAGAAAACCATTCTGAGCTTTTATTGAAACTGGGGAGACTTTTCGTTTCCGTTTTAGTCAAATCGCTGGGATTTTGAAAGTAGTAAGCTCCAAGCCGGAGTTTTCTTTTCTTTGATAGGGCCGGGCAGTTACAAAGGAGATGAAGTATTGTTTCTTCTTTCTCTTCGTCCATGCAGCTCCTATAGAAGTTGTTTGCGTGGAGGCCTAGCCTTTTTGCGTGCCTGCCTATTAAATAGTGTCCCATGATGACACTTATGGTGGCGCTTATATACGGTCTATTGAGCGAAATCAGTCCATTTGTTCTTCTCAAATCTAGCTTTGGCCAAATGTGTTGGGTTATATGACACGTCATGGCGAGACTCCATCTGGGGTTTGATTTACTGTTAGCATGTTGCGCTAGTAAGCTTTTATGTAGCGATAGGAATACATAGTGTACCCGTGTCGGGTACAACTGTTAATGTAGTTCCATGTCTGGATGTCACTATGCCCAGGCACCTGGCATAGGAGAAAGTTAAAATGCATTTACACCTCCTGCAGAGATGATCGGCAATCGATGGTTGTCTTTGAATTTGTTGAGACGGATTCCTGGGATTTGTTGGTCGCTTAGCTGTCTGAGAAAACGCTTATATCCTTGGTAGATATAACATTTTCTTTCAGCCAGGATAAGGCTTCTTTGACTGCCATGAGTTCCTCCTGGAATACGCTGCAATGATCAGGAAGATGGAAAGATAGGCTGAGATTTAGCCTGTCGGAGAAGACACCAGCATCCACTCCGTCATTTGTTTTGGAACCATCAGTATATAAATGGATCGAGTCATTTAGCGAAGGTTCGTTACTCTCGCATGACGATCTGTCTGGGATTGTGACCTGGAAACTCTTTTCAAAGTTAGCTTTGTGAGGGTGTAGTCAGTGTTTTCGGGAAAGTTTTTAGAATTTTTGTGTGACCAGGCTTAAAGATATATGGCTGAGTTAGCTTCCATTTGTTTGCCTAAAATATCTAGGGGTAGAAGGTGAAAAAGTATGTCTAGTGCTGTTGAGGGTGTTGTAGGGAGTGAACCACCGATACACAGCGCAGTCTGGCGCAGTCCACCATACTACTTCTCCATAGAGAGGTATCGGTCTTATAAACGAGATATAGAGCGAATACGTGATACGAGGTTTCATTCCCGATTTCATGCCTATGGCATTCTTGCAGGAATAAAGTACGACTGTCGCTTTCTTTATTCTTTCTGTTATACTTTCAGTTAAGATTCCTGTCCAAAATGAGTCGCAGGTATTTAGCTTTGTCTTAGAAGGCTAGTTCGATTCCGTTTAGTGACGGTGGGTCAATGTGAGGAATTTTATATTTCCTAGTGAACCAGACCAGTTCAGTCTTGTGGGGGTTGATGCCGAGGCCGCAACTTACTGCTCATTTGGAAAGTTTGTGTAGTCCTTGAGTATATTCTGGTGCTTCTCTCCGTAGGCAATCACGTGGCATCCCTCTGCTTCCAGGATGAGTAAAAGCTCATTTACCATTAAGTTCCAAAGAAGAGGGGATAGGACTCCAGCTTGCGGAGTCCCTCTACTATCATGTCTTCTGGTAGAAGCACCACCCAGTTTTGTGTTGATAATCCGTCTGTTTAGTAGCAAATTAATCAACATTCCAAGTGATTGATCGACTTTCAGACATGTTAGCGCTTTAATGATCGCTCCCGAATAAAAGTTGTGAAAGGCACCTTTAATGTACAGGATTGCAACCATAGTACACTCCTTGCAGCATAACGACTTTTCGATAATAAGAACTAATGTGTGTAGAGCTGCTTCTACAGATTTGCTCTTGCAATATGCATGTTGGGATGCAGATAGCAGATGCTACTTCGGAATTGAATGTCAATCAATCTTTCCAGGGTTTTCAGAAAAAATGATGATAAGCTGATCGGTCTCATTTCTTTCGGATTGACGTTAGAACTTTTTCCAGATTTGGGTATAAATATTAATTTCACTTCCCTCTAAAGCTTGGGAATTTAGATCAGTGCGAAGCAGCCCACGTTAAATGGGTGTCCATTAGTAGTTCTAAGGATTCTTTGCTTGAAGTCGTCTAGGTGCCATCTATTTCTTGAGATAGCTTATTATAGTTGGACTAGTGGATAGGATTTTTCGGCGTCTAGACGTCTCGGAAGTCTCTTCTATTTATCACAGAAGAGTCCCCAGGATTTGGGCTTGGATTTCTTAATTTCTATTTCGTTTATTGATATGGTCCCTTTATAGGGACCATATATATATATATATATATATCAGTGGCGAGGCGTCCATATAACTCGATTCATACCGAGTTACCTTTTGAAATTCTACTTTTCAACAATGTACCAATAAAACAAGCAACATGAATCTTAATATCCCCATATAAACACAATATTTGTGTTTCCCACACCTGCACAGCACACGCAAGCCACAAATTCTATCAACAACCCCTCAACCTGCTGCAAGTCATCCGCTTTCATATCGTTCTACTGCTTTACGCACACACATACACACATCATTGCATGGTTATTCTCTATCCCATACTCCACATATTTCATAGCCCATAAGAAAGACAACTGCAAAGCGCTAGCAAAACAAAGCAAAGTGTAACCCGACAAACGCCGTGTTATAAAATATCTGGCTAGCTAGAACAAATTGGTTTTCTTTCCTTGTTTTCCCTTTATCGTTCACCGTGTTTGACTCCTCTCTGTTTAACACACGCTTTCTTATGCAAAAAAATAACCCGATGTTCAACGACTTATTGGTGAATTTTGTCTTTTCTTTTAGATTATTTCTGTTGGAAAAAATTAGTTATGAAGCAGATTGCGATGCGTAACTTAAAGAAAATTTTGAGTGTAATTATTGATGTGCAATAAAAAAGAAATTTAAAACAGTGAAAAGTGTGAAAAGTTTAAATTGTGGTATTTTCAGTTGAATTCAGATAATTTCAAATAGCTAATTATTAAGAGATAATGGCATTATTAACTGTAAATTGTTGTTTGGTAGATTTGCTTTTGGAGGAAGAAAATGCTTTTTGTAAGTTGAATTTTCTTAAAAAAAAATAAGTTATAGAGATAGGGCGCTCTACTCCTTCTATGAAAATAGATTATAAGCGCAAGGATGGTTTTGTTTCGCATTTTAATGCATCCATGTACCAAAAATATACTTGGTTGACTGGCAGTTGTAAGCTTAACAAAATGTTTTGCTTTCCTTGTCTTCTTTTTTCAAATTCCCCTAGTGTTTGGAGCCGTACTGGCTACGCTGACATAAACAATTTAGTTAATTCCGCAAATAAACATGTCAAAACGGAAAAACATATTCGAAGCTGTTTATCTTTGCACGAATTCGGCACTAATCGCATTGAAACCTCCTTAGGTAATTCCTTTGAAGCTCACAACAAAAAAAGTTGATAGAAACCGTAAGTTAATGGAACGTTTTATAGATACAGTAGTTCTTTTAGGCAAACAGGAACAAGCATTTCGGGGTCACAACGAAAAGCAAGATTCTATTAATCGTGGTAATTATGTTGAAACAATTTTATACTTATCTAAGTATGACTCCCATTTAGAACAGTGTTCAAGTGCACATCGAGTTTTTTCGGGTCTTTCAAATGACATACAAAACGATTTGATACATAGTATCGCTGCAGTGATTAAAGATGAAATTAAAGTTGATATAAGTGAAACGCGATTTGTGTCCATTATGATCGATGAAACACCAGACGTGAGCCATAGGGAACAACTAAGTGCCGTATTGCGATACTTATCGGAGGAAGGAATAGAGGAAAGGTTTCTTGGTTTTTTTGACGTGAGTGAGAGTCGAAATGCAGAAGAGCTCTCAAAACACATTTTTAATATACTTGATGTATACGGTTGCAAGGAAAAGCTAATAGGGCAATCTTACGATGGTGCCGCGGTTATGTCCGGGGAAGTAGGTGGAGTTAAAAAAAAGGTCCTCGATGCATGTCCAATGGCTAATTTTATTCCTTGCTACGCACATCTTTTAAATTTGGTGTTATCCCGATCACTTGAAAATATACCTGAGTTAAAAGTTTTTTTTGGCAATATAAATACTGTAGTGCGCTTTTTCAATAAATCAACTAAACGTTCAAATCTTTTGAAACAAAAAGCAAACCGACGCATGCCGGGAGTATCAGAAACTCGCTGGCATTACCATTCACGAATAATTAACGTTATTTGTAACTGTAGATTAGATATAATTGAAACTTTTAACCAAATATTAGGCAATCCAAAAGAATGGGATAATGACGCACTTTCAATGGCCGAAAGTTTATTGCTTAAATTAGAAGGGAAAGAGTTTTGTTTTATATTGAACACGCTTTCCGAGATTTTTGCTAAAACCGATGTATTGTTTAATTTAATACAAAATAAACAAACGGATGTTGAAGTTGCTAAGCGAGAAATCGAGTGTTTTGAGTCTTGGCTTTGTACTGACTTTCTAAACAAATTTGATTCCATTTTTGAAAGCATAAACGATTGTGCTGAACCTCCACGAAAACGCAGATTACTCGATATTGATTTAAAAACTCACTATAAGCGCCTTCTTGTAGAAATAAAGGACAATATTATATCCCAACTTCAGACAAGATATAAATCTTTCACGAATTTAATTTTTTTGGATCTACTCAATAAATCAAAATACAGTAATTTTGCACTATCAAGCCCAGATGATAAAATATCTTCTCTGATTAATTTTTTTCCTGGAATTTTCGATTTCACAGCTTTGAAAAATGAACTAAAAGTTCTCTATACTACATCTTCACTTCAACAACTTGACGTTCTAGCACTTTATAACCATTTGAGAAGCGAAATATTGCGTGAAACATTTTCCCAAATTTTAAAATTAACTGCACTATTTTTAACACTACCGCTTACTGTTGCCTCCGTGGAGAGATCTTTTTCCACTCTGAAAAGAATTCATACATATTTAAGAAATTCTCAAGGAGAAAACAGGATCTCTGATTTAGCACTTTTATCAATAGAAAAGCGACTCCTTTTAAAAATGAAAAGTAGACCTAACTTTTATGAAAAAGTTCTTGCAGAATATGTTAAAAAAGATCGGAGAATAGACTTAGAGTACAAATAAAAAAATCAGTTTAGCAAAACTTTTCACAATTTTTTCAAACTTTTGCTGTTTTTAAATTCCTACTTATCATTAATATTTCCTATTTTTAACTTTTTTTGTATATATTATATGTGGATTTTTTTATTATTGTATTTATTTATTTATTTAATTTAACAAAAAGTAATTTGTGAAGTTCCTTTTTTTACCATCAATTTTCTTAAAGGTATTGCATTTGCATCTGCCAAAAAAGGTTTCTTTCGAAGCCACTTTTATTATACTTCAGGTTCATTGTAAATTTTGGCTTTAATGACTTGAAGTATACGAAATTGGCTTGAATTGCTTTACTTATATGCGATTTGCAATACACAATATAATTTCAGAAAGCGTTTGCAGGTGCATATTTTTGCCGACTTACCATATAACATTTTCCACGCCACGCCACTGATATATATATATAAAGAGCGTTTGCGAGACTGAGGAGTAGCGACAATTCTCCATCGTCATCCTACAGAAAAGGACGATACATGGCTTTGTATAGCTTGTCTCTATAAATGCTGTAACATGAGGCTTTGAAAACGATGAATAGGTGGTAGGTATCGATTTGGACTTCTTGGTTTTTTTTTAGGATCTGCTGAAGTGTGAATTTTGATCAGTTGTGATGCGTACTCTATACTCTTTGATATTACTTACCAAGTCATCTCCGCCGGCTTTATACAGCTCGGCGGGAAGGCCGTCATTTCCGGCAGCCTTCTTAAGCTTTAGTTAAGATATTGCCTCGTCACACTTAGGTCGGGTGGTTAGTAGTTTTCCCTGTCATGGCCAATATTGATTGCTTCGTACTACCTGACTAGGGAAGATTGTTTTTCATCGCTGTTTAATAATCTGCAGAAGTGGCTCTTCCGTATCCCCACCATCGATTGTTTTCGACTTTTCGACAGGATTCTGTTCGAGCCTTGTATCCCTGGCTTTGTCGTTTTACACTTTGGCAAAACTTGCGAACATCTTGCTTGGAGTGGCACCTCTCTATGTCCTTGATAGTTCGCTTTTCTTTCTTTGTTTACTCTTTCTTCCCTCCTTCTTTGCCTATACAGCTCGATTGCAGATCTCGTCTTCACCTGCAGACTAGCGTTGTAGGCCTCGTTCTTGGCTTCGAGAATCTGGCGGCATTCTTCATCAAACCAAGGGTTTCCTGCGGGTGTGCGCGACAAACCTAGCTCATCTGTTTATGATGATCTCTCCATCTCATTAAATATGGGTCTTTTGATGAGTCCTTCTACCAAAAGAATTCGAGAAGGTTGCTTTCAGTGGTAGGTGGTAGCTAAGGTGTTAAGACTTTCAGAGTATTTCAAACCAGTTCGTAAGTCTTTGTTCATTCATTTCAAAATCCTACCTACCTGCACCTGTCCTTATACATCAATTTTTTGTCGTGATCAAAATAGTTTCCTTGTAATCCGCCTATAAGAGTGTCCTCATCACCCTCCTCATTGCATCTTCCCTCCATTTGTGCTCTTTTCCAACAACAACGAAAAAAAAATCGCTACCTTCACTGCAAAACCTCATTTCTATTCATAAACTTTACCAAAGGACGTTGGAAAAACCCGCCTTTGAGCTACGAGCGTCCTCTAATAATAACACAAACCGAACCAAAAACACGAAACGGGATTTTCCTATCTGATTATTGAAATCACCCACATGGACACGATGTGTGAGTGTGTTTGCGTAGGAAATCATTTTCAGATCTAGGAGCAGCAAATATGTTATGTTCGCACAGTATATGTGTGTAAGGATAGCTTATGGTTTTCGGTTTTTCGCTTGATGAGTATGCAAAAAGGATTTTCCTTCGTCGCTTTGTGTGGCTTTAACTGTATCACTTTGACGCGAGTCAAAGAATGATGAAGCGTATTACCACCACGCATCCGCTAATGCGCGTCGTTGTTGGTGGGGGGTGTATGCTACAGTTAAGAAGGATCTCATGACATGTATTTTTTGGTCATAATGTATCTGGTTTTCGCCGCAAAGAAAAAGATAGCCGAGCGAGTATATTCGGTTTATTTGCTTGGCTGGACCCTGTATGTGTGTGTGTGTGTAACAAGATTACTTGTAATTAATGTCACGTACACTGGCGGAATGTGCTGGTAATCCTTTAATTATGATTATCTGTGCAAATTGAAGTTAATCCTTGGAAATGATGAATTGCGAGGAGGGTCACTGGTTCGTGGCTTTAATGGTGTGTGAAATGATACGGGGATGATTGTAAACATGGACCTTGTTAATGCAGAACGGATTCGCCCAAGATAATGCGGCGAGGGATTAAGATCGATTTTTTTTCCGACGTCATGTGTGAAAATGAATTAACATTTCAATTTAATCTCACACGGAGGAATATCCTTTGTTGCAGCACACCTCCCTCGGAACCTTTGACTTGAGCCGAGAGCGGAAAAACAGTTTGCAACTAACGGTTCTGGTAAATTAAACCATAAATCGGAAAGTGATTTCCCAAAAGCGATATCCAAAATGACATATGTGTGCGGGTGAACGCATGTAATCCTCCTCACATATGCCCCTGGATATCCGGTGAACAATCGAAACAGAACTCTCCGGAAAAACACAATCCCAGAGAGAACTCGACATCCTACACCCACAGCCGAGCCTATGCCCATACCGGCACATATGCACATCCATACGGTCGATATATCCATGTAAGTTCACTTTGGCAAGAAAAAGGATTTCCGGTAGCTTGTATTTCCTGTTGAGAGTGGTGTTACACAGAGAAACCTTCGTTTGCCTGCTCCTTCTAATAATAATGCGTGATAGTCCTTCTTTTCGCTCGTTTTCTTTATATAGCTACGTAGACCTCCTTTTATGGCCATGGCAAGCGGTTTGCCTATTTAGCATTCATTCAGGAAATTGCCAGTCATCAAGGATTTAAAGTGTGGATTTTGTGTTTTGTTTTCGTGAGCACAGAGCACTGAAGGAAATGTATATTTGTACGATGGTGCTGGTGTGGGTGGGGGTGGGGGTGAGGGAATGACGTGGTTTATGGCTTGTTCTCGTTATCAAAATGAAACCTCAAAGTGTCACGTAAAAAGCTTTATTATGAGCTTACGATTTTTAAACGATAAAAATATCATTAACAAGGATACGCAATGGCATTGAGGATTGCTGATCTCGGTTTATGACTTCAACAAGCCGCGTCGGAAGGATTTAATGATTCGGAATCGAAGTGACAACAGAACTGATGAGTTTCTAATTTTTGCAGCGCAGATCAAATCGTTTAACGAGAATAAGTGTCATCACTTGAGACACATTGGAAAGTCGTTACATTATGATGGGAATGTTTGAAAGGGGTGGACCCAACATTCTAGAATGTAGGGGTGGGTTATGCCAACATTTGTTTC
Source organism: Rhingia campestris (assembly GCA_932526625.1). Classification (NCBI taxonomy): domain Eukaryota; kingdom Metazoa; phylum Arthropoda; class Insecta; order Diptera; family Syrphidae; genus Rhingia; species Rhingia campestris. Next base: position 15,515,195 of record OW052183.1, read on the forward strand.
TTTATTTAAAATGGTCAGTGGCAAAAATGGATGTCTGAACCGGATCTAATTTCATTGAGGCACCACTAGGATAGACAGGATTAGCATCTTGATTAAGGTTGGCCATACTGACCTTGTTCAAACCCTATAGGATATTTTGCTAAAAGGACTTTGGAGACGGAAATTTAAAAGCACCATAAACACACTACGCCCATTTGAGATGACTGTGGGATATGTAGAGACTTTGCCACCTAGAGCGTAAACGCGGTAGAGGAGTTCCTACTCTCAGTAGCACGCAGAAGTAGAAATCAACCTAAAGCTATTTAAAGTACACAGTTAGAGTGTTAGAGAAATGACGTAGTGCATTTGTCAGCGGGGGGTGGTGATAGGGGTATTAACTCAATTATTCATTCGGAACCTAATAACGTAAAAAGTACTATCACGAATTGAATGAAATTTGGTTAAAACGTGTATTAGGCGTTACTCTTTAAGATGGTACACAAAAAATTTCTATAAACTTTGAACATAACAAAAAAAATCGTAAAAAATGTGACAAAATTGGTACTAAAATAAAAATTTTTTTCAACACTTGTAACAAAAGTTGTTCCCACCCTATGGATTTCTAAGTATCATAAACCCCACCACCCTCAGCAACTACAGGACATCATCCAAAAGACGGTGAGTCATAGAGTGGGTTGTCAGGACAGTAAGTGTGTGTAGGCATGCTTGCATTCTCGCGGCTTGAACTCGACGGAGGCGTAGGATCTTACACTTACTATCTGACGATTGTTGCAATTACATGCCAAATAAAGAGTCTGTTATGCGCGGAGCATAGATCACAAATAAAAAAAAGAACAACAATAAAGAGAAATTCGAAAAACTCTTGGGGAAACATTAAGGTGGAAGTAGTTTCCTCAGCGTGACCCTCCCACAGTCGGCTATATCCGAAAGGATATAGAGACTATCCATGGCTGTCGCTACGCTAACTTCTTATACGACAGCCCCTAATCAAAAGTCGAATCATTTAAGATTCGCTAGCATCTTCGCCGATGCATCTCATGAACGTCATTTCACACCCGTCGCACAATAAGTACCTTTAAACTTCCATAGTAAATCGATGGCACAACAAACTTAATCTTGAGCTGATCATATTATTAAAATACATGATTTTTATTAAGAAGGGATCATTTGGAATGGAAAATATAAAATATAATGTCAGGTAGAATTCATTTTGTATATATGCATCTAGTTATTTTGTGTTTGTTTTTTTTTTGTTTCTTTTAGGATTGTATCACCATAGTATTTTAAATAATTATTTCAATAGTTCAATTTGTAGCAGATAGGTAATTAGTTTAATTTATAGTAAATAATTAGGTATTTCAATAGTTTAATTTATAATAGATAAGTAGTTAATTCAATAGTTATATTTCTTTTAAATTTTATGAATAATCTTATTGTAGATTCAAATTGTTTTATTTAGGTGTGATTGTAGGTATGTAGATATCTAACTAATTTATCATTCATTAGGTTATGTATTCAAAACGTTTTATTTTATAGACTAATTTCTAATCATTTAGAGTGTAGATAGATACAATTAAAGTTTTACACCAATAGATCGTTCACTGCTTATTAATCATTTAATCTTTCTTTAATAATTTATGAGACTCACCGATTTCAATGACGACGCTCCGATGGATGTTGTGCGCACAGCATGCATAGAAGGGGGTTGGTGATCGCTTCTAAATAAATTGCAAAATAATTATATCACAAGGGTCGCACCTGAACACACTTTTGGTTTAGTTAGTTTATACACTCTCTTTTTCTTTCACAAATTGATAAATCTATGATAGATAACCTTATGTTTTTCTTTTGCTTTTGGTTACGTTATACATTTGGTTGTTGTTTTTACTTACACATAAATTTAGCACTAACATAAAAAACAGAACACTTTTTTTTTTGTATGGGAAGAATGGATTTAAGGATGGGCGCGGAGGGGTAAGTACGGAGAGGTATGTGCGGAGAAATTCACGCGCGCTTGAATATGCTGCTGACCGATGTCACATTCCACGATTGACTGATCATTTGCTGTTTGTTGTTTGTTAGCCTTGGCATTGACCTTGGCCTTGGCCTGCTTTGCAAAATGCGTATGTGCACCGCTATTACAGTTGCTTCCCAATGAGAACTTGCTCACGGGAGACCACTGGAAAGTACGACTAGGTACGTAGCCAAAGAGGTATATGCTGCTTGTTGTTGTAACCGCGGCGCTTTTACTGCACTTTTGGGGGCCAACGCTTGGCACTGCTGATAATTTTTTTTCTCCACACAGATATGTTGAAATGGATATGTACGGCTGATTTAAATTTCATCCAGTCAATAGGAACTAGGAATTGTTGAGTTCTGAAAAGAACTTTTTGTTTCGCTATATACTCATATATATATACTCGTATATAGAATTAAATGCACATGCATAATGAAGCGTGTGATTTGCACGAATGTCTGAGGTTAACTTTTTCGCTTGCACTAGAAAACAGAGCGCGAGTTACGCATCTCCTCTTGGCAAGATAAAACAAATAGATTTGAAGCCAATATTGATGGTCTAATCAAAAATCATATTTTATTTTATCTTGTTCGAATACACGTCACTTATCTGGAAACTAGGCAATTAAAGTTTAATCTATAACAAATATGTATCGAATGACTAACCTCAATAATTCGATTGAATATGATGTATGCTGATATAACGTATTCTTAATGTCCTCGTGTAGTTTGCACTGGTTAATTATTCAACTTGGTGGAATGGGTAGTGCACTTGACACGGCTTGATATGAAAAGGAAACTTAGTGGTGAACGATATCCCTTTGAACCCAATAGCTACGAATGTTAGTTTTTCGCCGGAACTAAAAGGCGAAATAATTAAAGCTGAAGGCTGTTAGATTTCCATATGGTGGTAGTCTTTGCTATGCGTCAACAGGGTGTGTAGAAATATGTTTTGATTTACAAAAAAATCAAACAAAATTTTCATTTTTTTTGTTAATTTTCGAGGGCCTCTACACACTTTTTCCATAGAAATTCTGAAATTTTTTTTTCAAATCCATATAATTCGTAAACCGCTTAATAGATTAGAATGAAATTTGGCAAATTGATAGATTGGAAACCGTTCTTTAAAATGACATGGCGCATTTGTCAGCGGGGGTTGGTGTAAGGGGTATTAACTCAATTCTTCATTCGGAACCTAATAACGTAAAAAGTACTATCACGAATTGAATGAAATTTGGTTAAAACGTGTATTAGGCGTTACTCTTTAAAATGGTATACAAAATTTTTTTTATAAACTTTGAACATAACAAAAAAAATCGCAAAAATGTGACCAATTGGTACTAAAATAAAATTTTTTTCAACACTTTTTCCATAGAAATTCTGAAATTTTTTTTTTCAATTCCTTCTAATTCCTAAACCGCTTAATAGATTAGAATGAAATTTGGCAAATTGATAGATTGGAAACCGTTCTTTAAAATGACATGGCGCATTTGTCAGCGGGGGTTGGTGTAAGGGGTATTAACTCAATTCTTCATTCGGAACCTAATAACGTAAAAAGTACTATCACGAATTGAATGAAATTTGGTTAAAACGTGTATTAGGCGTTACTCTTTAAAATGGTATACAAAATTTTTTTTATAAACTTTGAACATAACAAAAAAAAATCGCAAAAATGTGACCAATTGGTACTAAAATAAATTTTTTTTCAACACTTTTTCCATAGAAATTCTGAAATTTTTTTTTTCAAATCCATATAATTCGTAAACCGCTTAATAGATTAGAATGAAATTTGGCAAATTGATAGATTGGAAACCGTTCTTTAAAATGACATGGCGCATTTGTCAGCGGGGGTTGGTGTAAGGGGTATTAACTCAATTCTTCATTCGGAACCTAATAACGTAAAAAGTACTATCACGAATTGAATGAAATTTGGTTAAAACGTGTATTAGGCGTTACTCTTTAAAATGGTATACAAAATTTTTTTTATAAACTTTGAACATAACAAAAAAAATCGCAAAAATGTGACCAATTGGTACTAAAATAAAATTTTTTTCAACACTTTTTTTCTTAGAAATTCTGAATTTTTTTTTTTCAAATCCTTATAATTCGTAAACCGCTTAATAGATTTGAATGAAATTTGGCAAATTGATAGATTGGAAACCGTTCTTTAAAATGACTTGGTGCATTTGTCAGCGGGGGGTGGTATAAGGGGTATTAAATCAATTTTTCATTCGGAACCTAATAACGTAAAAAGTACTATCACGAATTGAATGAAATTTGGTTAAAACGTGTATTAGGCGTTACTCTTTAAAATGGTATATAAAAAATTTCTATAAACTTTGAACATAACAAAAAAAATCGCAAAAATGTGACAAAATTGGTACTAAAATAAATTTTTTTTTTCAACACTTTTTCCGTAGAAATTCTGAAATTTTTTTTTTCAAATCCATATAATTCGTAAACCGCTTAATAGATTAGAATGAAATTTGGCAAATTGATAGATTGGAAACCGTTCTTTAAAATGACATGGTGCATTTGTCAGCGGGGGTAGTGTGAGGGGTATTAACTCAATTCTTCATTCGGAACCTAATAACGTAAAAAGTACTATCACGAATTAAATGAAATTTGGTTAAAACGTGTATTAGGCGTTACTCTTTAAAATGGTATACAAAAAATTTCTATAAACTTTGAACATAACAAAAAAATCGTAAAAATGTGACAAAATTGGTACTAAAATAAAATTTTTTATCAACACTTTTCCCAAAGAAATTCTGAAATTTTTTTTTTTCAAATCCTTATAATTCGTAAACCGCTTAATAGATTTGAATGAAATTTGGCAAATTGATAGATTGGAAACCGTTCTTTAAAATGACATGGTGCATTTGTTAGCGGGGGGTGGTGTAAGGGGTATTAAATCAATTCTTCATTCGGAACCTAATAACGTAAAAAGTACTATCACGAATTGAATGAAATTTGGTTAAAACGTGTATTAGGCGTTACTCTTTAAAATGGTATACAACAAATTTCTATAAACTTTGAAAATAACAAAAAAAATCGCAAAAATGTGACAAAATTGGTACTAAAATAAAATTTTTTTCAACACTTTTTTCTTAGAAATTCTGAATTTTTTTTTTTTCAAATCCTTATAATTCGTAAACCGCTTAATAGATATGAATGAAATTTGGCAAATTGATAGATTGGATAATTGGTTAAAACGTGTATTAGGCATTACTCTTTAAAATTGTATACAAAAAATTTCTATAAACTTTGAAAATAACAAAAAAAATCGCAAAAATATGACAAAATTGGTACTAAAATAAAATTTTTTTCAACACTTTTTTCTTAGAAATTATGAATTTTTTTTTTTCAAATCCTTATAATTCGTAAACCGCTTAATAGATTTGAATGAAGTTTGGCAAATTGATAGATTGGAAACCGTTCTTAAAATGACATGGTGCATTTGTCAGCGGGGGGTGGTGTAAGGGGTATTAAATCAATTTTTCATTCGGAACCTAATAACGTAAAAAGTACTATCACGAATTGAATGAAATTTGGTTAAAACGTGTATTAGGCGTTACTCTTTAAAATGGTATACAAAAAATTTCTATAAACTTTGAAAATAACAAAAAAAATCGCAAAAATGTGACAAAATTGGTACTAAAATAAAATTTTTTTCAACACTTTTTTCTTAGAAATTCTGAATTTTTTTTTTTCAAATCCTTATAATTCGTAAACCGCTTAATAGATTTGAATGAAATTTGGCAAATTGATAGATTGGAAACCGTTCTTTAAAATGACATGGTGCATTTGTCAGCGGGGGGTGGTGTAAGGGGTATTAAATCAATTTTTCATTCGGAACCTAATAACGTAAAAAGTACTATCACGAATTGAATGAAATTTGGTTAAAACGTGTATTAGGCGTTACTCTTTAAAATGGTATACAAAAAATTTCTATAAACTTTGAAAATAACAAAAAAAATCGCAAAAATTTGTCAAAATTGGTACTAAAATAAAATTTTTTTCAACACTTTTTTCTTAGAAATTCTGAATTTTTTTTTTTTTTCAAATCCTTATAATTCGTAAACCGCTTAATAGATTTGAATGAAATTTGGCAAATTGATAGATTGGAAACCGTTCTTTAAAATGACATGGTGCATTTGTCAGCGGGGGGTGGTGTAAGGGGTATTAAATCAATTCTTCATTCGGAACCTAATAACGTAAAAAGTACTATCACGAATTGAATGAAATTTGGTTAAAACGTGTATTAGGCGTTACTCTTTAAAATGGTATACAAAAAATTTCTATAAACTTTGAAAATAACAAAAAAAATCGCAAAAATGTGACAAAATTGGTACTAAAATAAAATTTTTTTCAACACTTTTTTCTTAGAAATTCTGAATTTTTTTTTCAAATACTTATAATTCGTAAACCGCTTAATAGATTTGAATGAAATTTGGCAAATTGATAGATTGGAAACCGTTCTTTAAAATGACATGGTGCATTTGTCAGCGGGGGGTGGTGTAAGGGGTATTAAATCAATTTTTCATTCGGAACCTAATAACGTAAAAAGTACTATCACGAATTGAATGAAATTTGGTTAAAACGTGTATTAGGCGTTACTCTTTAAAATGGTATACAAAAAATTTCTTTTAACTTTGAAAATAACAAAAAAATCGCAAAAATGTGACAAAATTGGTACTAAAATAAAATTTTTTTCAACACTTTTTTCTTAGAAATTCTGAATTTTTTTTTTTTCAAATCCTTATAATTCGTAAACCGCTTAATAGATTTGAATGAAATTTGGCAAATTGATAGATTGGAAACCGTTCTTTAAAATGGCATGGTGCATTTGTCAGCGGGGGGTGGTGTAAGGGGTATTAAATCAATTTTTCATTCGGAACCTAATAACGTATAAAGTACTATCACGAATTGAATGAAATTTGGTTAAAACGTGTATTAGGCGTTACTCTTTAAAATGGTATACAAAAAATTTCTATAAACTTTGAAAATAACAAAAAAAATCGCAAAAATGTGACAAAATTGGTACTAAAATAAAATTTTTTTCAACACTTTTTTCTTAGAAATTCTGAATTTTTTTTTTTCAAATCCTTATAATTCGTAAACCGCTTAATAGATTTGAATGAAATTTGGCAAATTGATAGATTGGAAACCGTTCTTTAAAATGACATGGTGCATTTGTCAGCGGGGGGTGGTGTAAGAGGTATTAAATCAATTTTTCATTCGGAACCTAATAACGTAAAAAGTACTATCACGAATTGAATGAAATTTGGTTAAAACGTGTATTAGGCGTTACTCTTTAAAATGGTATACAAAAAATGTCTATAAACTTTGAAAATAACAAAAAAAATCGCAAAAATGTGACAAAATTGGTACTAAAATAAAATTTTTTTCAACACTTTTTTCTTAGAAATTCTGAATTTTTTTTTTTCAAATCCTTATAATTCGTAAACCGCTTAATAGATTTGAATGAAATTTGGCAAATTGATAGATTGGAAACCGTTCTTTAAAATGACATGGTGCATTTGTCAGCGGGGGGTGGTGTAAGGGGTATTAAATCAATTCTTCATTCGGAACCTAATAACGTAAAAAGTACTATCACGAATTGAATGAAATTTGGTTAAAACGTGTATTAGGCGTTACTCTTTAAAATGGTATACAAAAAATTTCTATAAACTTTAAAAATAACAAAAAAAATCGCAAAAATGTGACAAAACTGGTACTAAAATAAAATTTTTTTCAACACTTTTTTCTTAGAAATTCTGAATTTTTTTTTTTTTCAAATCCTTATAATTCGTAAACCGCTTAATAGATTTGAATGAAATTTGGCAAATTGATAGATTGGAAACCGTTCTTTAAAATGACATGGTGCATTTGTCAGCGGGGGGTGGTGTAAGGGGTATTAAATCAATTTTTCATTCGGAACCTAATAACGTAAAAAGTACTATCACGAATTGAATGAAATTTGGTTAAAACGTGTATTAGGCGTTACTCTTTAAAATGGTATACAAAAAATTTCTATAAACTTTGAAAATAACAAAAAAAATCGCAAAAATTTGTCAAAATTGGTACTAAAATAAAATTTTTTTCAACACTTTTTTCTTAGAAATTCTGAATTTTTTTTTTTTTTCAAATCCTTATAATTCGTAAACCGCTTAATAGATTTGAATGAAATTTGGCAAATTGATAGATTGGAAACCGTTCTTTAAAATGACATGGTGCATTTGTCAGCGAGGGGAGGTGTAAGGGGTATTAAATCAATTTTTCATTCGGAACCTAATAACGTAAAAAGTACTATCACGAATTGAATGAAATTTGGTTTAAACGTGTATTAGGCGTTACTCTTTAAAATGGTATACAAAAAATTTCTATAAACTTTGAAAATAATAAAAAAAATCGCAAAAATGTGACAAAATTGGTACTAAAATAAAATTTTTTTCAACACTTTTTTCTTAGAAATTCTGATTTTTTTTTTTCAAATCCTTATAATTCGTAAACCGCTTAATAGATTTGAATGAAATTTGGCAAATTGATAGATTGGAAACCGTTCTTTAAAATGGCATGGTGCATTTGTCAGCGGGGGGTGGTGTAAGGGGTATTCAATCAATTTTTCATTCGGAACCTAATAACGTAAAAAGTACTATCACGAATTGAATGAAATTTGGTTAAAACGTGTATTAGGCGTTACTCTTTAAAATGGTATACAAAAAATTTCTATAAACTTTGAAAATAACAAAAAAAATCGCAAAAATGTGACAAAATTGGTACTAAAATAAAATTTTTTTCAACACTTTTTTTCTTAGAAATTCTGAATTTTTTTTTTCAAATCCTTATAATTCGTAAACCGCTTAATAGTTTTGAATGAAATTTGGCAAATTGATAGATTGGAAACCGTTCTTTAAAATGACATGGTGCATTTGTCAGCGGGGGGTGGTGTAAGAGGTATTAAATCAATTTTTCATTCGGAACCTAATAACGTAAAAAGTACTATCACGAATTGAATGAAATTTGGTTAAAACGTGTATTAGGCGTTACTCTTTAAAATGGTATACAAAAAATGTCTATAAACTTTGAAAATAACAAAAAAAAATCGCAAAAATGTGACAAAATTGGTACTAAAATAAAATTTTTTTCAACACTTTTTTCTTAGAAATTCTGAATTTTTTTTTTCAAATCCTTATAATTCGTAAACCGCTTAATAGATTTGAATGAAATTTGGCAAATTGATAGATTGAAAACCGTTCTTTAAAATGACATGGTGCATTTTTCAGCGGGGGGTGGTGTAAGGGGTATTAAATCAATTCTTCATTCGGAACCTAATAACGTAAAAAGTACTATCACGAATTGAATGAAATTTGGTTAAAACGTGTATTAGGCGTTACTCTTTAAAATGGTATACAAAAAATGTCTATAAACTTTGAAAATAACAAGAAAAATCGCAAAAATGTGACAAAATTGGTACTAAAATAAAATTTTTTTCAACACTTTTTTCTTAGAAATTCTGAATTTTTTTTTTTTCAAATCCTTATAATTCGTAAACCGCTTAATAGATTTGAATGAAATTTGGCAAATTGATAGATTGGAAACCGTTCTTTAAAATGGCATGGTGCATTTGTCAGCGGGGGGTGGTGTAAGGGGTATTAAATCAATTTTTCATTCGGAACCTAATAACGTATAAAGTACTATCACGAATTGAATGAAATTTGGTTAAAACGTGTATTAGGCGTTACTCTTTAAAATGGTATACAAAAAATTTCTATAAACTTTGAAAATAACAAAAAAAAATCGCAAAAATGTGACAAAATTGGTACTAAAATAAAATTTTTTTCAACACTTTTTTCTTAGAAATTCTGAATTTTTTTTTTTCAAATCCTTATAATTCGTAAACCGCTTAATAGATTTGAATGAAATTTGGCAAATTGATAGATTGGAAACCGTTCTTTAAAATGACATGGTGCATTTGTCAGCGGGGGGTGGTGTAAGAGGTATTAAATCAATTTTTCATTCGGAACCTAATAACGTAAAAAGTACTATCACGAATTGAATGAAATTTGGTTAAAACGTGTATTAGGCGTTACTCTTTAAAATGGTATACAAAAAATTTCTATAAACTTTGAAAATAACAAGAAAAATCGCAAAAATGTGACAAAATTGGTACTAAAATAAAATTTTTTTCAACACTTTTTTCTTAGAAATTCTGAATTTTTTTTTTTCAAATCCTTATAATTCGTAAACCGCTTAATAGATTTGAATGAAATTTGGCAAATTGATAGATTGGAAACCGTTCTTTAAAATGACATGGTGCATTTGTCAGCGGGGGGTGGTGTAAGGGGTATTAAATCAATTCTTCATTCGGAACCTAATAACGTAAAAAGTACTATCACGAATTGAATGAAATTTGGTTAAAACGTGTATTAGGCGTTACTCTTTAAAATGGTATACAAAAAATTTCTATAAACTCTAAAAATAACAAAAAAAATCGCAAAAATGTGACAAAACTGGTACTAAAATAAAATTTTTTTCAACACTTTTTTCTTAGAAATTCTGAATTTTTTTTTTTTCAAATCCTTATAATTCGTAAACCGCTTAATAGATTTGAATGAAATTTGGCAAATTGATAGATTGGACACCGTTCTTTAAAATGACATGGTGCATTTGACAGCGGGGGGTGGTGTAAGGGGTATTAAATCAATTTTTCATTCGGAACCTAATAACGTAAAAAGTACTATCACGAATTGAATGAAATTTGGTTAAAACGTGTATTAGGCGTTACTCTTTAAAATGGTATACAAAAAATTTCTATAAACTTTGAAAATAACAAAAAAAATCGCAAAAATGTGACAAAATTGGTACTAAAATAAAATTTTTTTCAACACTTTTTTCTTAGAAATTCTGAATTTTTTTTTTTTCAAATCCTTATAATTCGTAAACCGCTTAATAGATTTGAATGAAATTTGGCAAATTGATAGATTGGAAACCGTTCTTTAAAATGACATGGTGCATTTGTCAGCGGGGGGTGGTGTAAGGGGTATTAAATCAATTTTTCATTCGGAACCTAATAACGTAAAAAGTACTATCACGAATTGAATGAAATTTGGTTAAAACGTGTATTAGGCGTTACTCTTTAAAATGGTATACAAAAAATTTCTATAAACTTTGAAAATAACAAAAAAAATCGCAAAAATTTGTCAAAATTGGTACTAAAATAAAATTTTTTTCAACACTTTTTTCTTAGAAATTCTGAATTTTTTTTTTTTTTCAAATCCTTATAATTCGTAAACCGCTTAATAGATTTGAATGAAATTTGGCAAATTGATAGATTGGAAACCGTTCTTTAAAATGACATGGTGCATTTGTCAGCGAGGGGTGGTGTAAGGGGTATTAAATCAATTTTTCATTCGGAACCTAATAACGTAAAAAGTACTATCACGAATTGAATGAAATTTGGTTTAAACGTGTATTAGGCGTTACTCTTTAAAATGGTATACAAAAAATTTCTATAAACTTTGAAAATAATAAAAAAAATCGCAAAAATGTGACAAAATTGGTACTAAAATAAAATTTTTTTCAACACTTTTTTCTTAGAAATTCTGATTTTTTTTTTTCAAATCCTTATAATTCGTAAACCGCTTAATAGATTTGAATGAAATTTGGCAAATTGATAGATTGGAAACCGTTCTTTAAAATGGCATGGTGCATTTGTCAGCGGGGGGTGGTGTAAGGGGTATTAAATCAATTTTTCATTCGGAACCTAATAACGTAAAAAGTACTATCACGAATTGAATGAAATTTGGTTAAAACGTGTATTAGGCGTTACTCTTTAAAATGGTATACAAAAAATTTCTATAAACTTTGAAAATAACAAAAAAAATCGCAAAAATGTGACAAAATTTGTACTAAAATAAAATTTTTTTCAACACTTTTTTCTTAGAAATTCTGAATTTTTTTTTTCAAATCCTTATAATTCGTAAACCGCTTAATAGATTTGAATGAAATTTGGCAAATTGATAGATTGAAAACCGTTCTTTAAAATGACATGGTGCATTTGTCAGCGGGGGGTGGTGTAAGAGGTATTAAATCAATTTTTCATTCGGAACCTAATAACGTAAAAAGTACTATCACGAATTGAATGAAATTTGGTTAAAACGTGTATTAGGCGTTACTCTTTAAAATGGTATACAAAAAATGTCTATAAACTTTGAAAATAACAAAAAAAAATCGCAAAAATGTGACAAAATTGGTACTAAAATAAAATTTTTTTCAACACTTTTTTCTTAGAAATTCTGAATTTTTTTTTTCAAATCCTTATAATTCGTAAACCGCTTAATAGATTTGAATGAAATTTGGCAAATTGATAGATTGAAAACCGTTCTTTAAAATGACATGGTGCATTTTTCAGCGGGGGGTGGTGTAAGGGGTATTAAATCAATTCTTCATTCGGAACCTAATAACGTAAAAAGTACTATCACGAATTGAATGAAATTTGGTTAAAACGTGTATTAGGCGTTACTCTTTAAAATGGTATACAAAAAATTTCTATAAACTCTGAAAATAACAAAAAAAATCGCAAAAATGTGACAAAATTGGTACTAAAATAAAATTTTTTTCAACACTTTTTTCTTAGAAATTCTGAATTTTTTTTTTCAAATCCTTATAATTCGTAAACCGCTTAATAGATTTGAATGAAATTTGGCAAATTGATAGATTGGAAACCGTTCTTTAAAATGACATGGTGCATTTGTCAGCGGGGGGTGGTGTAAGGGGTATTAAATCAATTTTTCATTCGGAACCTAATAACGTAAAAAGTACTATCACGAATTGAATGAAATTTGGTTAAAACGTGTATTAGGCGTTACTCTTTAAAATGGTATACAAAAAATTTCTATAAACTTTGAAAATAACAAAAAAAATCGCAAAAATGTGACAAAATTGGTACTAAAATAAAATTTTTTTCAACACTTTTTTCTTAGAAATTCTGAATTTTTTTTTTTCAAATCCTTATAATTCGTAAACCGCTTAATAGATTTGAATGAAATTTGGCAAATTGATAGATTGGAAACCGTTTTTTAAAATGACATGGTGCATTTGTCAGCGGGGGGTGGTGTAAGGGGTATTAAATCAATTCTTCATTCGGAACCTAATAACGTAAAAAGTACTATCACGAATTGAATGCAATTTGGTTAAAACGTGTATTAGGCGTTACTCTTTAAAATGGTATACAAAAAAATTTCTATAAACTTTGAAAATAACAAAAAAAATCGCAAAAATGTGACAAAATTGGTACTAAAATAAAATTTTTTTCAACACTTTTTTCTTAGAAATTCTGAATTTTTTTTTCAAATCCTTATAATTCGTAAACCGCTTAATAGATTTGAATGAAATTTGGCAAATTGATAGATTGGAAACCGTTCTTTAAAATGACATGGTGCATTTGTCAGCGGGGGTGGTGTAAGGGGTATTAAATCAATTTTTCATTCGGAACCTAATAACGTAAAAAGTACTATCACGAATTGAATGAAATTTGGTTAAAACGTGTATTAGGCGTTACTCTTTAAAATGGTATACAAAAAATTTCTATAAACTTTGAAAATAACAAAAAAAATCGCAAAAATGTGACAAAATTGGTACTAAAATAAAATTTTTTTCAACACTTTTTTCTTAGAAATTCTGAATTTTTTTTTTTTTCAAATCCTTATAATTCGTAAACCGCTTAATAGATTTGAATGAAATTTGGCAAATTGATAGATTGGAAACCGTTCTGTAAAATGACATGGTGCATTTGTCAGCGGGGGGTGGTGTAAGGGGTATTAAATCAATTTTTCATTCGGAACCTAATAACGTAAAAAAGTACTATCACGAATTGAATGAAATTTGGTTAAAACGTGTATTAGGCGTTACTCTTTAAAATGGTATACAAAAAATTTCTATAAACTTTGAAAATAATAAAAAAAACAAAAATGTGACAAAATTGGTACTAAAATAAAATTTTTTTCAACACTTTTTTCTTAGAAATTCTGAATTTTTTTTTTTCAAATCCTTATAATTCGTAAACCGCTTAATAGATTTGAATGAAATTTGGCAAATTGATAGATTGGAAACCGTTCTTTAAAATGACATGGTGCATTTGTCAGCGGGGGGTGGTGTAAGGGGTATTAAATCAATTCTTCATTCGGAACCTAATAACGTAAAAAGTACTATCACGAATTGAATGAAATTTGGTTAAAACGTGTATTAGGCGTTACTCTTTAAAATGGTATACAAAAAATTTCTATAAACTTTGAAAATAACAAAAAAAATCGCAAAAATGTGACAAAATTGGTACTAAAATAAAATTTTTTTTCAACACTTTTTTCTTAGAAATTCTGAATTTTTTTTTTTTTTTCAAATCCTTATAATTCGTAAACCGCTTAATAGATTTGAATGAAATTTGGCAAATTGATAGATTGGAAACCGTTCTGTAAAATGACATGGTGCATTTGTCAGCGGGGGGTGGTGTAAGGGGTATTAAATCAATTTATTCGGAACCTAATAACGTAAAAAGTACTATCACGAATTGAATGAAATTTGGTTTAAAACGTGTATTAGGCGTTACTCTTTAAAATGGTATACAAAAAATTTCTATAAACTTTGAAAATAACAAAAAAAATCGCAAAAATGTGACAAAATTGGTACAAAAATAAAATTTTTTTCAACACTTTTTTCATAGAAATTCTGAAATTTTTTTTTTTTTCAAATCCTTATAATTCGTAAACCGCTTAATAGATTTGAATGAAATTTGGCAAATTGATAGATTGGAAACCGTTCTTTAAAATGACATGGTGCATTTGTCAGCGGGGGGTGGTGTAAGGGGTATTTAATCAATTCTTCATTCGGAACCTAACAACGTAAAAAGTACTATCACGAATTGAATGAAATTTGGTTAAAACGTGTATAAGGCGTTACTCTTTAAAATGGTATACAAAAAATTTCTATTAACTTTAAAAATAACAAAAAAAATCGTAAAAATGTGACAAAATTGGTACAAAAATAAAATTTTTTTCAACACTTTTTTCATAGAAATTCTGAAATTTTTTTTTTTCAAATCCTTATAATTCGTAAACCGCTTAATAGATTTGAATGAAATTTGGCAAATTGATAGATTGGAAACCGTTCTTTAAAATGACATGGTGCATTTGTCAGCGGGGGGTGGTGTAAGGGGTATTAAATCAATTCTTCATTCGGAACCTAATAACGTAAAAAGTACTATCACGAATTGAATGAAATTTGGTTAAAACGTGTATTAGGCGTTACTCTTTAAAATGGTATACAAAAAATTTCTATAAAATTTGAAAATAACAAAAAAAATCGCAAAAATGTGACAAAATTGGTACAAAAATAAAATTTTTTTCAACACTTTTTTCATAGAAATTCTGAATTTTTTTTTTTTCAAATCCTTATAATTCGTAAACCGCTTAATAGATTTGAATGAAATTTGGCAAATTGATAGATTGGAAACCGTTCTGTAAAATGACATGGTGCATTTGTCAGCGGGGGGTGGTGTAAGGGGTATTAAATCAATTCGGAACCTAATAACGTAAAAAGTACTATCACGAATTGAATGAAATTTGGTTAAAACGTGTATTAGGCGTTACTCTTTAAAATGGTATACAAAAAATTTCTATAAACTTTGAAAATAACAAAAAAAAAATCGCAAAAATGTGACAAAATTGGTACAAAAATAAAATTTTTTTCAACACTTTTTTCATAGAAATTCTGAAATTTTTTTTTTTTCAAATCCTTATAATTCGTAAACCGCTAAATAGATTTGAATGAAATTTGGCAAATTGATAGATTGGAAACCGTTCTTTAAAATGACATGGTGCATTTGTCAGCGGGGGGTGGTGTAAGGGGTATTAAATCAATTCTTCATTCGGAACCTAATAACGTAAAAAGTACTATCACGAATTGAATGAAATTTGGTTAAAACGTGTATTAGGCGTTACTCTTTAAAATGGTATACAAAAAATTTCTATAAACTTTGAAAATAACAAAAAAAATCGCAAAAATGTGACAAAATTGGTACAAAAATAAAATTTTTTTCAACACTTTTTTCATAGAAATTCTGAAATTTTTTTTTTCAAATCCTTATAATTCGTAAACCGCTTAATAGATTTGAATGAAATTTGGCAAATTGATAGATTGGAAACCGTTCTTTAAAATGACATGGTGCATTTGTCAGCGGGGGGTGGTGTAAGGGGTATTAAATCAATTCTTCATTCGGAACCTAATAACGTAAAAAGTACTATCACGAATTGAATGAAATTTGGTTAAAACGTGTATTAGGCGTTACTCTTTAAAATGGTATACAAAAAATTTCTATAAACTTTGAAAATAACAAAAAAAAATCGCAAAAATGTGACAAAATTGGTACAAAAATAAAATTTTTTTCAACACTTTTTTCATAGAAATTCTGAAATTTTTTTTTTTTTTCAAATCCTTATAATTCGTAAACCGCTTAATAGATTTGAATGAAATTTGGCAAATTGATAGATTGGAAACCGTTCTTTAAAATGACATGGTGCATTTGTCAGCGGGGGGTGGTGTAAGGGGTATTAAATCAATTCTTCATTCGGAACCTAATAACGTAAAAAGGACTATCACGAATTGAATGAAATTTGGTTAAAACGTGTATTAGGCGTTACTCTTTAAAATGGTATACAAAAAATTTCTATAAACTTTGAAAATAACAAAAAAAATCGCAAAAATGTGACAAAATTGGTACAAAAATAAAATTTTTTTTCAACACTTTTTTCATAGAAATTCTGAAATTTTTTTTTTTTCAAATCCTTATAATTCGTAAACCGCTTAATAGATTTGAATGAAATTTGGCAAATTGATAGATTGGAAACCGTTCTTTAAAATGACATGGTGCATTTGTCAGCGGGGGGTGGTGTAAGGGGTATTAAATCAATTCTTCATTCGGAACCTAATAACGTAAAAAGTACTATCACGAATTGAATGAAATTTGGTTAAAACGTGTATTAGGCGTTACTCTTTAAAATGGTATACAAAAAATTTCTATAAACTTTGAAAATAACAAAAAAAATCGCAAAAATGTGACAAAATTGGTACAAAAATAAAATTTTTTTCAACACTTTTTTCATAGAAATTCTGAAATTTTTTTTTTTTCAAATCCTTATAATTCGTAAACCGCTTAATAGATTTGAATGAAATTTGGCAAATTGATAGATTGGAAACCGTTCTTTAAAATGACATGGTGCATTTGTCAGCGGGGGGTGGTGTAAGGGGTATTAAATCAATTCTTCATTCGGAACCTAATAACGTAAAAAGTACTATCACGAATTGAATGAAATTTGGTTAAAACGTGTATTAGGCGTTACTCTTTAAAATGGTATACAAAAAATTTCTATAAACTTTGAAAATAACAAAAAAAATCGCAAAAATGTGACAAAATTGGTACAAAAATAAAATTTTTTCAACACTTTTTTCATAGAAATTCTGAATTTTTTTTTTTTTCAAATCCTTATAATTCGTAAACCGCTTAATAGATTTGAATGAAATTTGGCAAATTGATAGATTGGAAACCGTTCTTTAAAATGACATGGTGCATTTGTCAGCGGGGGTGGTGTAAGGGGTATTAAATCAATTCTTCATTCGGAACCTAATAACGTAAAAAGTACTATCACGAATTGAATGAAATTTGGTTAAAACGTGTATTAGGCGTTACTCTTTAAAATGGTATACAAAAAATTTCTATAAACTTTGAAAATAACAAAAAAAATCGCAAAACTGTGACAAAATTGGTACAAAAATAAAATTTTTTTCAACACTTTTTTCATAGAAATTCTGAAATTTTTTTTTTTTTCAAATCCTTATAATTCGTAAACCGCTTAATAGATTTGAATGAAATTTGGCAAATTGATAGATTGGAAACCGTTCTTTAAAATGACATGGTGCATTTGTCAGCGGGGGTGGTGTAAGGGGTATTAAATCAATTCTTCATTCGGAACCTAATAACGTAAAAAACCTAATAACGTAAAAAGTACTATCACGAATTGAATGAAATTTGGTTAAAACGTGTATTAGGCGTTACTCTTTAAAATGGTATACAAAAAATTTCTATAAACTTTGAAAATAACAAAAAAAATCGCAAAAATGTGACAAAATTGGTACAAAAATAAAATTTTTTTCAACACTTTTTTCATAGAAATTCTGAATTTTTTTTTTTTTCAAACCCTTATAATTCGTAAACCGCTTAATAGATTTGAATGAAATTTGGCAAATTGATAGATTGGAAACCGTTCTTTAAAATGACATGGTGCATTTGTCAGCGGGGGGTGGTGTAAGGGGTATTAAATCAATTCTTCAATCGGAACCTAATAACGTAAAAAGTACTATCACGAATTGAATGAAATTTGGTTAAAACGTGTATTAGGCGTTACTCTTTAAAATGGTATACAAAAAATTTCTATAAACTTTGAAAATAACAAAAAAAATCGCAAAAATGTGACAAAATTGGTACAAAAATAAAATTTTTTTCAACACTTTTTTCATAGAAATTCTGAAAATTTTTTTTTTCAAATCCTTATAATTCGTAAACCGCTTAATAGATTTGAATGAAATTTGGCAAATTGATAGATTGGAAACCGTTCTTTAAAATGACATGGTGCATTTGTCAGCGGGGGTGGTGTAAGGGTATTAAATCAATTCTTCATTCGGAACCTAATAACGTAAAAAGTACTATCACGAATTGAATGAAATTTGGTTAAAACGTGTATTAGGCGTAACTCTTTAAAATGGTATACAAAAAATTTCTATAAACTTTGAAAATAACAAAAAAAAATCGCAAAAATGTGACAAAATTGGTACAAAAATAAAATTTTTTTCAACACTTTTTTCATAGAAATTCTGAAATTTTTTTTTTTCAAATCCTTATAATTCGTAAACCGCTTAATAGATTTGAATGAAATTTGGCAAATTGATAGATTGGAAACCGTTCTTTAAAATGACATGGTGCATTTGTCAGCGGGGGGTGGTGTAAGGGGTATTAAATCAATTCTTCATTCGGAACCTAATAACGTAAAAAGTACTATCACGAATTGAATGAAATTTGGTTAAAACGTGTATTAGGCGTTACTCTTTAAAATGGTATACAAAAATTTCTATAAACTTTGAAAATAACAAAAAAAATCGCAAAAATGTGACAAAATTGGTACAAAAATAAAATTTTTTTCAACACTTTTTTCATAGAAATTCTGAAATTTTTTTTTTCAAATCCTTATAATTCGTAAACCGCTAATAGATTTGAATGAAATTTGGCAAATTGATAGATTGGAAACCGTTCTTTAAAATGACATGGTGCATTTGTCAGCGGGGGTATTAAATCAATTCTTCATTCGGAACCTAATAACGTAAAAAGTACTATCACGAATTGAATGAAATTTGGTTAAAACGTGTATTAGGCGTTACTCTTTAAAATGGTATACAAAAAATTTCTATAAACTTTGAAAATAACAAAAAAAATCTCAAAAAATGTGACAAAATTGGTACAAAAATAAATTTTTTTTCAACACTTTTTTCATAGAAATTCTGAAATTTTTTTTTTTTCAAATCCTTATAATTCGTAAACCGCTTAATAGATTTGAATGAAATTTGGCAAATTGATAGATTGGAAACCGTTCTTTAAAATGACATGGTGCATTTGTCAGCGGGGGGTGGTGTAAGGGGTATTAAATCAATTCTTCATTCGGAACCTAATAACGTAAAAAGTACTATCACGAATTGAATGAAATTTGGTTAAAACGTGTATTAGGCGTTACTCTTTAAAATGGTATACAAAAAATTTCTATAAACTTTGAAAATAACAAAAAAAATCGCAAAAATGTGACAAAATTGGTACAAAAATAAAATTTTTTTCAACACTTTTTTCATAGAAATTCTGAAATTTTTTTTTTCAAATCCTTATAATTCGTAAACCGCTTAATAGATTTGAATGAAATTTGGCAAATTGATAGATTGGAAACCGTTCTTTAAAATGACATGGTGCATTTGTCAGCGGGGGGTGGTGTAAGGGGTATTAAATCAATTCTTCATTCGGAACCTAATAACGTAAAAAGTACTATCACGAATTGAATGAAATTTGGTTAAAACGTGTATTAGGCGTTACTCTTTAAAATGGTATACAAAAAATTTCTATAAACTTTGAAAATAACAAAAAAAATCGCAAAAATGTGACAAAATTGGTACAAAAATAAAATTTTTTTCAACACTTTTTTCATAGAAATTCTGAAATTTTTTTTTTTCAAATCCTTATAATTCGTAAACCGCTTAATAGATTTGAATGAAATTTGGCAAATTGATAGATTGGAAACCGTTCTTTAAAATGACATGGTGCATTTGTCAGCGGGGGGTGGTGTAAGGGGTATTAAATCAATTCTTCATTCGGAACCTAATAACGTAAAAAGTACTATCACGAATTGAATGAAATTTGGTTAAAACGTGTATTAGGCGTTACTCTTTAAAATGGTATACAAAAAATTTCTATAAACTTTGAAAATAACAAAAAAAATCGCAAAAATGTGACAAAATTGGTACAAAAATAAAATTTTTTTCAACACTTTTTTCATAGAAATTCTGAAATTTTTTTTTTTCAAATCCTTATAATTCGTAAACCGCTTAATAGATTTGAATGAAATTTGGCAAATTGATAGATTGGAAACCGTTCTTTAAAATGACATGGTGCATTTGTCAGCGGGGGGTGGTGTAAGGGGTATTAAATCAATTCTTCATTCGGAACCTAATAACGTAAAAAGTACTATCACGAATTGAATGAAATTTGGTTAAAACGTGTATTAGGCGTTACTCTTTAAAATGGTATACAAAAAATTTCTATAAACTTTGAAATAACAAAAAAAATCGCAAAAAATGTGACAAAATTGGTACAAAAATAAAATTTTTTTCAACACTTTTTTCATAGAAATTCTGAAAATTTTTTTTTTCAAATCCTTATAATTCGTAAACCGCTTAATAGATTTGAATGAAATTTGGCAAATTGATAGATTGGAAACCGTTCTTTAAAATGACATGGTGCATTTGTCAGCGGGGGGTGGTGTAAGGGGTATTAAATCAATTCTTCATTCGGAACCTAATAACGTAAAAAGTACTATCACGAATTGAATGAAATTTGGTTAAAACGTGTATTAGGCGTTACTCTTTAAAATGGTATACAAAAAATTTCTATAAACTTTGAAAATAACAAAAAAAAATCGCAAAAATGTGACAAAATTGGTACAAAAATAAAATTTTTTTCAACACTTTTTTCATAGAAATTCTGAAATTTTTTTTTTCAAATCCTTATAATTCGTAAACCGCTTAATAGATTTGAATGAAATTTGGCAAATTGATAGATTGGAAACCGTTCTTTAAAATGGCATGGTGCATTTGTCAGCGGGGGGTGGTGTAAGGGGTATTAAATCAATTCTTCATTCGGAACCTAATAACGTAAAAAGTACTATCACGAATTGAATGAAATTTGGTTAAAACGTGTATTAGGCGTTACTCTTTAAAATGGTATACAAAAAATTTCTATAAACTTTGAAAATAACAAAAAAAAATCGCAAAAATGTGACAAAATTGGTACAAAAATAAAATTTTTTTCAACACTTTTTTCATAGAAATTCTGAAATTTTTTTTTTCAAATCCTTATAATTCGTAAACCGCTTAATAGATGTGAATGAAATTTGGCAAATTGATAGATTGGAAACCGTTCTTTAAAATGACATGGTGCATTTGTCAGCGGGGGGTGGTGAAAGGGGTATTAAATCAATTCTTCATTCGGAACCTAATAACGTAAAAAGTACTATCACGAATTGAATGAAATTTGGTTAAAACGTGTATTAGGCGTTACTCTTTAAAATGGTATACAAAAAATTTCTATAAACTTTGAAAATAACAAAAAAAATCGCAAAAATGTGACAAAATTGGTACAAAAATAAAATTTTTTTCAACACTTTTTTCATAGAAATTCTGAAATTTTTTTTTTTTCAAATCCTTATAATTCGTAAACCGCTTAATAGATTTGAATGAAATTTGGCAAATTGATAGATTGGAAACCGTTCTTTAAAATGACATGGTGCATTTGTCAGCGGGGGTGGTGTAAGGGGTATTAAATCAATTCTTCATTCGGAACCTAATAACGTAAAAAGTACTATCACGAATTGAATGAAATTTGGTTAAAACGTGTATTAGGCGTTACTCTTTAAAATGGTATACAAAAAATTTATATAAACTTTGAAAATAACAAAAAAAATCGCAAAAATGTGACAAAATTGGTACAAAAATAAAAATTTTTTCAACACTTTTTTCATAGAAATTCTGAATTTTTTTTTTCAAATCCTTATAATTCGTAAACCGCTTAATAGATTTGAATGAAATTTGGCAAATTGATAGATTGGAAACCGTTCTTTAAAATGACATGGTGCATTTGTCAGCGGGGGGTGGTGTAAGGGGTATTAAATCAATTCTTCATTCGGAACCTAATAACGTAAAAAGTACTATCAGGTAAAAAGTACTATCACGAATTGAATGAAATTTGGTTAAAACGTGTATTAGGCGTTACTCTTTAAAATGGTATACAAAAAAATTCTATAAACTTTGAAAATAACAAAAAAAATCCCAAAAATGTGACAAAATTGGTACAAAAATAAAATTTTTTTCAACACTTTTTCATAGAAATTCTGAAATTTTTTTTTTCAAATCCTTATAATTCGTAAACCGCTTAATAGATTTGAATGAAATTTGGCAAATTGATAGATTGAAAACCGTTCTTTAAAATGACATGGTGCATTTGTCAGCGGGGGGTGGTGTAAGGGGTATTAAATCAATTCTTCATTCGGAACCTAATAACGTAAAAAGTACTATCACGAATTGAATGAAATTTGGTTAAAACGTGTATTAGGCGTTACTCTTTAAAATGGTATACAAAAAATTTCTATAAACTTTGAAAATAACAAAAAAAATCGCAAAAAATGTGACAAAATTGGTACAAAAATAAAATTTTTTTCAACACTTTTTTCATAGAAATTCTGAAAATTTTTTTTTTCAAATCCTTATAATTCGTAAACCGCTTAATAGATTTGAATGAAATTTGGCAAATTGATAGATTGGAAACCGTTCTTTAAAATGACATGGTGCATTTGTCAGCGGGGGGTGGTGTAAGGGGGTATTAAATCAATTCTTCATTCGGAACCTAATAACGTAAAAAGTACTATCACGAATTGAATGAAATTTGGTTAAAACGTGTATTAGGCGTTACTCTTTAAAATGGTATACAAAAAATTTCTATAAACTTTGAAAATAACAAAAAAAATCGCAAAAATGTGACAAAATTGGTACAAAAATAAAATTTTTTTCAACACTTTTTTCATAGAAATTCTGAAATTTTTTTTTTTCAAATCCTTATAATTCGTAAACCGCTTAATAGATTTGAATGAAATTTGGCAAATTGATAGATTGGAAACCGTTCTTTAAAATGGCATGGTGCATTTGTCAGCGGGGGGTGGTGTAAGGGGTATTAAATCAATTCTTCATTCGGAACCTAATAACGTAAAAAGTACTATCACGAATTGAATGAAATTTGGTTAAAACGTGTATTAGGCGTTACTCTTTAAAATGGTATACAAAAAATTTCTATAAACTTTGAAAATAACAAAAAAAATCGCAAAAATGTGACAAAATTGGTACAAAAATAAAATTTTTTTCAACACTTTTTTCATAGAAATTCTGAAATTTTTTTTTTCAAATCCTTATAATTCGTAAACCGCTTAATAGATGTGAATGAAATTTGGCAAATTGATAGATTGGAAACCGTTCTTTAAAATGACATGGTGCATTTGTCAGCGGGGGGTGGTGAAAGGGGTATTAAATCAATTCTTCATTCGGAACCTAATAACGTAAAAAGTACTATCACGAATTGAATGAAATTTGGTTAAAACGTGTATTAGGCGTTACTCTTTAAAATGGTATACAAAAAATTTCTATAAACTTTGAAAATAACAAAAAAAATCGCAAAAATGTGACAAAATTGGTACAAAAATAAAATTTTTTTCAACACTTTTTTCATAGAAATTCTGAAATTTTTTTTTTTTCAAATCCTTATAATTCGTAAACCGCTTAATAGATTTGAATGAAATTTGGCAAATTGATAGATTGGAAACCGTTCTTTAAAATGACATGGTGCATTTGTCAGCGGGGGTGGTGTAAGGGGTATTAAATCAATTCTTCATTCGGAACCTAATAACGTAAAAAGTACTATCACGAATTGAATGAAATTTGGTTAAAACGTGTATTAGGCGTTACTCTTTAAAATGGTATACAAAAAATTTATATAAACTTTGAAAATAACAAAAAAAATCGCAAAAATGTGACAAAATTGGTACAAAAATAAAAATTTTTTCAACACTTTTTTCATAGAAATTCTGAAATTTTTTTTTTTCAAATCCTTATAATTCGTAAACCGCTTAATAGATTTGAATCAAATTTGGCAAATTGATAGATTGGAAACCGTTCTTTAAAATGACATGGTGCATTTGTCAGCGGGGGGTGGTGTAAGGGGTATTAAATCAATTCTTCATTCGGAACCTAATAACGTAAAAAGTACTATCAGGTAAAAAGTACTATCACGAATTGAATGAAATTTGGTTAAAACGTGTATTAGGCGTTACTCTTTAAAATGGTATACAAAAAAATTCTATAAACTTTGAAAATAACAAAAAAAATCCCAAAAATGTGACAAAATTGGTACAAAAATAAAATTTTTTTCAACACTTTTTCATAGAAATTCTGAAATTTTTTTTTTCAAATCCTTATAATTCGTAAACCGCTTAATAGATTTGAATGAAATTTGGCAAATTGATAGATTGAAAACCGTTCTTTAAAATGACATGGTGCATTTGTCAGCGGGGGGTGGTGTAAGGGGTATTAAATCAATTCTTCATTCGGAACCTAATAACGTAAAAAGTACTATCACGAATTGAATGAAATTTGGTTAAAGCGTGTATTAGGCGTTACTCTTTAAAATGGTATACAAAAAATTTCTATAAACTTTGAAAATAACAAAAAAAATCGCAAAAATGTGACAAAATTGGTACAAAAATAACATTTTTTTCAACACTTTTTTCATAGAAATTCTGAAATTTTTTTTTTTCAAATCCTTATAATTCGTAAACCGCTTAATAGATTTGAATGAAATTTGGCAAATTGATAGATTGGAAACCGTTCTTTAAAATGACATGGTGCATTTGTCAGCGGGGGGTGGTGTAAGGGGTATTAAATCAATTCTTCATTCGGAACCTAATAACGTAAAAAGAACTATCACGAATTGAATGAAATTTGGTTAAAACGTGTATTAGGCGTTACTCTTTAAAATGGTATACAAAAAATTTCTATAAACTTTGAAAATAACAAAAAAAATCGCAAAAGTGTGACAAAATTGGTACAAAAATAAAATTTTTTTCAACACTTTTTTCATAGAAATTCTGAATTTTTTTTTTTTTCAAATCCATATAATTCGTAAACCGCTTAATAGATTTGAATGAAATTTGGCAAATTGATAGATTGGAAACCGTTCTTTAAAATGACATGGTGCATTTGTCAGCGGGGGGTGGTGTAAGGGGTATTAAATCAATTCTTCATTCGGAACCTAATAACGTAAAAAGTACTATCACGAATTGAATGAAATTTGGTTAAAGCGTGTATTAGGCGTTACTCTTTAAAATGGTATACAAAAAATTTCTATAAACTTTGAAAATAACAAAAAAAATCGCAAAAATGTGACAAAATTGGTACAAAAATAACATTTTTTTCAACACTTTTTTCATAGAAAGTCTGAAAATTTTTTTTTTCAAATCCTTATAATTCGTAAACCACTTAATAGATTTGAATGAAATTTGGCAAATTGATAGATTGGAAACCGTTCTTTAAAATGACATTTTCAACACTTTTTTCATAGAAATTCTGAAATTTTTTTTTTTCAAATCCTTATAATTCGTAAACCGCTTAATAGATTTGAATGAAATTTGGCAAATTGATAGATTGGAAACCGTTCTTTAAAATGACATGGTGCATTTGTCAGCGGGGGGTGGTGTAAGGGGTATTAAATCAATTCTTCATTCGGAACCTAATAACGTAAAAAGTACTATCACGAATTGAATGAAATTTGGTTAAAACGTGTATTAGGCGTTACTCTTTAAAATGGTATACAAAAAATTTCTATAAACTTTGAAAATAACAAAAAAAATCGCAAAAAATGTGACAAAATTGGTACAAAAATAAAATTTTTTTCAACACTTTTTCATAGAAATTCTGAAATTTTTTTTTTCAAATCCTTATAATTCGTAAACCGCTTAATAGATTTGAATGAAATTTGGCAAATTGATAGATTGAAAACCGTTCTTTAAAATGACATGGTGCATTTGTCAGCGGGGGGTGGTGTAAGGGGTATTAAATCAATTCTTCATTCGGAACCTAATAACGTAAAAAGTACTATCACGAATTGAATGAAATTTGGTTAAAACGTGTATTAGGCGTTACTCTTTAAAATGGTATACAAAAAATTTCTATAAACTTTGAAAATAACAAAAAAAATCGCAAAAGTGTGACAAAATTGGTACAAAAATAAAATTTTTTTCAACACTTTTTTCATAGAAATTCTGAAATTTTTTTTTTTTTCAAATCCATATAATTCGTAAACCGCTTAATAGATTTGAATGAAATTTGGCAAATTGATAGATTGGAAACCGTTCTTTAAAATGACATGGTGCATTTGTCAGCGGGGGGTGGTGTAAGGGGTATTAAATCAATTCTTCATTCGGAACCTAATAACGTAAAAAGTACTATCACGAATTGAATGAAATTTGGTTAAAACGTGTATTAGGCGTTACTCTTTAAAATGGTATACAAAAAATTTCTATAAACTTTGAAAATAACAAAAAAAATATCAAAAATGTGACAAAATTGGTACAAAAATAAATATTTTTCAACACTTTTTTCATAGAAATTCTGAAATTTTTTTTTTTCAAATCCTTATAATTCGTAAACCGCTTAATAGATTTGAATGAAGTTTGGCAAATTGATAGATTGGAAACCGTTCTTTAAAATGATATGGTGCATTTGTCAGCGGGGGGTGGTGTAAGGGGTATTAAATCAATTCTTCATTCGGAACCTAATAACGTAAAAAGTACTATCACGAATTGAATGAAATTTGGTTAAAACGTGTATTAGGCGTTACTCTTTAAAATGGTATACAAAAAATTTCTATAAACTTTGAAAATAACAAAAAAAATCGCAAAAAATGTGACAAAATTGGTACAAAAATAAAATTTTTTTCAACACTTTTTCATAGAAATTCTGAAATTTTTTTTTTCAAATCCTTATAATTCGTAAACCGCTTAATAGATTTGAATGAAATTTGGCAAATTGATAGATTGAAAACCGTTCTTTAAAATGACATGGTGCATTTGTCAGCGGGGGGTGGTGTAAGGGGTATTAAATCAATTCTTCATTCGGAACCTAATAACGTAAAAAGTACTATCACGAATTGAATGAAATTTGGTTAAAACGTGTATTAGGCGTTACTCTTTAAAATGGTATACAAAAAATTTCTATTAACTTTGAAAATAACAAAAAAAATCGCAAAAGTGTGACAAAATTGGTACAAAAATAAAATTTTTTTCAACACTTTTTTCATAGAAATTCTGAAATTTTTTTTTTTTTCAAATCCTTATAATTCGTAAACCGCTTAATAGATTTGAATGAAATTTGGCAAATTGATAGATTGGAAACCGTTCTTTAAAATGACATGGTGCATTTGTCAGCGGGGGGTGGTGTAAGGGGTATTAAATCAATTCTTCATTCGGAACCTAATAACGTAAAAAGTACTATCACGAATTGAATGAAATTTGGTTAAAACGTGTATTAGGCGTTACTCTTTAAAATGGTATACAAAAAATTTCTATAAACTTTGAAAATAACAAAAAAAATCGCAAAAATGTGACAAAATTGGTACAAAAATAAAATTTTTTTCAACACTTTTTTCATAGAAATTCTGAATTTTTTTTTTTTCAAATCCTTATAATTCGTAAACCGCTTAATAGATTTGAATGAAATTTGGCAAATTGATAGATTGGAAACCGTTCTTTAAAATGACATGGTGCATTTGTCAGCGGTGGGTGGTGTAAGGGGTATTAAATCAATTCTTCATTCGGAACCTAATAACGTAAAAAGTACTATCACGAATTGAATGAAATTTGGTTAAAACGTGTATTAGGCGTTACTCTTTAAAATGGTATACAAAAAATTTCTATAAACTTGAAAATAACAAAAAAAATCGCAAAAAATGTGACAAAATTGGTACAAAAATAAAATTTTTTTCAACACTTTTTCATAGAAATTCTGAAATTTTTTTTTTCAAATCCTTATAATTCGTAAACCGCTTAATAGATTTGAATGAAATTTGGCAAATTGATAGATTGAAAACCGTTCTTTAAAATGACATGGTGCATTTGTCAGCGGGGGGTGGTGTAAGGGGTATTAAATCAATTCTTCATTCGGAACCTAATAACGTAAAAAGTACTATCACGAATTGAATGAAATTTGGTTAAAACGTGTATTAGGCGTTACTCTTTAAAATGGTATACAAAAAATTTCTATAAACTTTGAAAATAACAAAAAAAATCGCAAAAATGTGACAAAATTGGTACAAAAATAAAATTTTTTTCAACACTTTTTTCATAGAAATTCTGAAATTTTTTTTTTTCAAACCCTTATAATTCGTAAACCGCTTAATAGATTTGAATGAAATTTGGCAAATTGATAGATTGGAAACCGTTCTTTAAAATGACATGGTGCATTTGTCAGCGGGGGGTGGTGTAAGGGGTATTAAATCAATTCTTCAATCGGAACCTAATAACGTAAAAAGTACTATCACGAATTGAATGAAATTTGGTTAAAACGTGTATTAGGCGTTACTCTTTAAAATGGTATACAAAAAATTTCTATAAACTTTGAAAATAACAAAAAAAATCGCAAAAATGTGACAAAATTGGTACAAAAATAAAATTTCAACACTTTTTTCATAGAAATTCTGAATTTTTTTTTTTTTCAAATCCTTATAATTCGTAAACCGCTTAATAGATTTGAATGAAGTTTGGCAAATTGATAGACTGGAAACCGTTCTTTAAAATGACATGGTGCATTTGTCAGCGGGGGGTGGTGTAAGGGGTATTAAATCAATTCTTCATTCGTAACCTAATAACGTAAAAAGTACTATCACGAATTGAATGAAATTTGGTTAAAACGTGTATTAGGCGTTACTCTTTAAAATGGTATACAAAAAATTTCTATAAACTTTGAAAATAACAAAAAAAATCGCAAAAATGTGACAAAATTGGTACAAAAATAAAATTTTTTTCAACACTTTTTTCATAGAAATTCTGAAATTTTTTTTTTTTCAAATCCTTATAATTCGTAAACCGCTTAATAGATTTGAATGAAATTTGGCAAATTGATAGATTGGAAACCGTTCTTTAAAATGACATGGTGCATTTGTCAGCGGGGGGTGGTGTAAGGGGTATTAAATCAATTCTTCATTCGGAACCTAATAACGTAAAAAGTACTATCACGAATTGAATGAAATTTGGTTAAAACGTGTATTAGGCGTTACTCTTTAAAATGGTATACAAAAAATTTCTATAAACTTTGAAAATAACAAAAAAAATCGCAAAAATGTGACAAAATTGGTACAAAAATAAAATTTTTTTCAACACTTTTTTCATAGAAATTCTGAAATTTTTTTTTTTTCAAATCCTTATAATTCGTAAACCGCTTAATAGATTTGAATGAAATTTGGCAAATTGATAGATTGGAAACCGTTCTTTAAAATGACATGGTGCATTTGTCAGCGGGGGGTGGTGTAAGGGGTATTAAATCAATTCTTCATTCGGAACCTAATAACGTAAAAAGTACTATCACGAATTGAATGAAATTTGGTTAAAACGTGTATTAGGCGTTACTCTTTAAAATGGTATACAAAAAATTTCTATAAACTTTGAAAATAACAAAAAAAATCGCAAAAATGTGACAAAATTGGTACAAAAATAAAATTTTTTTCAACACTTTTTTCATAGAAATTCTGAAATTTTTTTTTTTCAAACCCTTATAATTCGTAAACCGCTTAATAGATTTGAATGAAATTTGGCAAATTGATAGATTGGAAACCGTTCTTTAAAATGACATGGTGCATTTGTCAGCGGGGGGTGGTGTAAGGGGTATTAAATCAATTCTTCAATCGGAACCTAATAACGTAAAAAGTACTATCACGAATTGAATGAAATTTGGTTAAAACGTGTATTAGGCGTTACTCTTTAAAATGGTATACAAAAAATTTCTATAAACTTTGAAAATAACAAAAAAAATCGCAAAAATGTGACAAAATTGGTACAAAAATAAAATTTCAACACTTTTTTCATAGAAATTCTGAATTTTTTTTTTTTTCAAATCCTTATAATTCGTAAACCGCTTAATAGATTTGAATGAAGTTTGGCAAATTGATAGACTGGAAACCGTTCTTTAAAATGACATGGTGCATTTGTCAGCGGGGGGTGGTGTAAGGGGTATTAAATCAATTCTTCATTCGTAACCTAATAACGTAAAAAGTACTATCACGAATTGAATGAAATTTGGTTAAAACGTGTATTAGGCGTTACTCTTTAAAATGGTATACAAAAAATTTCTATAAACTTTGAAAATAACAAAAAAAATCGCAAAAATGTGACAAAATTGGTACAAAAATAAAATTTTTTTCAACACTTTTTTCATAGAAATTCTGAAATTTTTTTTTTTTCAAATCCTTATAATTCGTAAACCGCTTAATAGATTTGAATGAAATTTGGCAAATTGATAGATTGGAAACCGTTCTTTAAAATGACATGGTGCATTTGTCAGCGGGGGGTGGTGTAAGGGGTATTAAATCAATTCTTCATTCGGAACCTAATAACGTAAAAAGTACTATCACGAATTGAATGAAATTTGGTTAAAACGTGTATTAGGCGTTACTCTTTAAAATGGTATACAAAAAATTTCTATAAACTTTGAAAATAACAAAAAAAATCGCAAAAAATGTGACAAAATTGGTACAAAAATAAATTTTTTTTCAACACTTTTTTCATAGAAATTCTGAAATTTTTTTTTTTTCAA
This sequence comes from Rhingia campestris, assembly GCA_932526625.1. Classification (NCBI taxonomy): domain Eukaryota; kingdom Metazoa; phylum Arthropoda; class Insecta; order Diptera; family Syrphidae; genus Rhingia; species Rhingia campestris. The sequence goes on from OW052183.1 coordinate 15,546,479, forward strand.
ATCCTTATAATTCGTAAACCGCTTAATAGATTTGAATGAAATTTGGCAAATTGATAGATGTCTTTAAAATGACATGGTGCATTTGTCAGCGGGGGGTGGTGTAAGGGGTATTAAATCAATTCTTCATTCGGAACCTAATAACGTAAAAAGTACTATCACGAATTGAATGAAATTTGGTTAAAACGTGTATTAGGCGTTACTCTTTAAAATGGTATACAAAAAATTTCTATAAACTTTGAAAATAACAAAAAAAATCGCAAAAATGTGACAAAATTGGTACAAAAATAAAATTTTTTTCAACACTTTTTTCATAGAAATTCTGAAATTTTTTTTTTCAAATCCTTATAATTCGTAAACCGCTTAATAGATTTGAATGAAATTTGGCAAATTGATAGATTGGAAACCGTTCTTTAAAATGACATGGTGCATTTGTCAGCGGGGGGTGGTGTAAGGGGTATTAAATCAATTGTTCATTCGGAACCTAATAACGTAAAAAGTACTATCACGTAAAAAGTACTATCACGAATTGAATGAAATTTGGTTAAAACGTGTATTAGGCGTTACTCTTTAAAATGGTATACAAAAAATTTCTATAAACTTTGAAAATAACAAAAAAAATCGCAAAAATGTGACAAAATTGGTACAAAAATAAAATTTTTTTCAACACTTTTTTCATTCTGAAAATTTTTTTTTTTCAAATCCTTATAATTCGTAAACCGCTTAATAGATTTGAATGAAATTTGGCAAATTGATAGATTGGAAACCGTTCTTTAAAATGACATGGTGCATTTGTCAGCGGGGGTGGTGTAAGGGGTATTAAATCAATTCTTCATTCGGAACCTAATAACGTAAAAAGTACTATCACGAATTGAATGAAATTTGGTTAAAACGTGTATTAGGCGTTACTCTTTAAAATGGTATACAAAAAATTTCTATAAACTTTGAAAATAACAAAAAAAATCGCAAAAATGTGACAAAATTGGTACAAAAATAAAATTTTTTTCAACACTTTTTTCATAGAAATTCTGAAATTTTTTTTTTTCAAATCCTTATAATTCGTAAACCGCTTAATAGATTTGAATGAAATTTGGCAAATTGATAGATTGGAAACCGTTCTTTAAAATGACATGGTGCATTTGTCAGCGGGGGGTGGTGTAAGGGGTATTAAATCAATTCTTCATCGGAACCTAATAACGTAAAAAGTACTATCACGAATTGAATGAAATTTGGTTAAAACGTGTATTAGGCGTTACTCTTTAAAATGGTATACAAAAAATTTCTATAAACTTTGAAAATAACAAAAAAAATCGCAAAAATGTGACAAAATTGGTACAAAAATAAAATTTTTTTCAACACTTTTTTCATAGAAATTCTGAAATTTTTTTTTTTCAAACCCTTATAATTCGTAAACCGCTTAATAGATTTGAATGAAATTTGGCAAATTGATAGATTGGAAACCGTTCTTTAAAATGACATGGTGCATTTGTCAGCGGGGGGTGGTGTAAGGGGTATTAAATCAATTCTTCATCGGAACCTAATAACGTAAAAAGTACTATCACGAATTGAATGAAATTTGGTTAAAACGTGTATTAGGCGTTACTCTTTAAAATGGTATACAAAAAATTTCTATAAACTTTGAAAAAAACAAAAAAAATCGCAAAAAATGTGACAAAATTGGCACAAAAATAAAATTTTTTTCAACACTTTTTTCATAGAAATTCTGAAAATTTTTTTTTTTCAAAGCCTTATAATTCGTAAACCGCTTAATAGATTTGAATGAAATTTGGCAAATTGATAGATTGGAAACCGTTCTTTAAAATGACATGGTGCATTTGTCAGCGGGGGGTGGTGTAAGGGGTATAAAATCAATTCTTCATTCGGAACCTAATAACGTAAAAAGTACTATCACGAATTGAATGAAATTTGGTTAAAACGTGTATTAGGCGTTACTCTTTAAAATGGTATACAAAAAATTTCTATAAACTTTGAAAATAACAAAAAAAATCGCAAAAATGTGACAAAATTGGTACAAAAATAAAAATTTTTTCAACACTTTTTTCATAGAAATTCTGAAATTTTTTTTTTTTCAAATCCTTATAATTCGTTAACCGCTTAATAGATTTGAATGAAATTTGGCAAATTGATAGATTGGAAACCGTTCTTTAAAATGACATGGTGCATTTGTCAGCGGGGGTTGGTGTAAGGGGTATTAAATCAATTCTTCATTCGTAACCTAATAACGTAAAAAGTACTATCACGAATTGAATGAAATTTGGTTAAAACGTGTATTAGGCGTTACTCTTTAAAATGGTATACAAAAAATTTCTATAAACTTTGAAAATAACAAAAAAAATCGCAAAAATGTGACAAAATTGGAAAAAAAAAATTTTTTTTCAACACTTTTTTCATAGAAATTCTGAAATTTTTTTTTTTTTCAAATCCTTATAATTCGTAAACCGCTTAATAGATTTGAATGAAATTTGGCAAATTGATAGATTGGAAACCGTTCTTTAAAATGACATGGTGCATTTGTCAGCGGGGGGTGGTGTAAGGGGTATTAAATCAATTCTTCATTCGGAACCTAATAACGTAAAAAGTACTATCACGAATTGAATGAAATTTGGTTAAAACGTGTGTTAGGCGTTACTCTTTAAAATGGTATACAAAAAATTTCTATAAACTTTGAAAATAACAAAAAAAAATCGCAAAAATGTGACAAAATTGGTACAAAAATAAAATTTTTTTCAACACTTTTTTCATAGAAATTCTGAAATTTTTTTTTTTTTCAAATCCTTATAATTCGTAAACCGCTTAATAGATTTGAATGAAATTTGGCAAATTGATAGATTGGAAACCGTTCTTTAAAATGACATAGTGCATTTGTCAGCGGGGGGTGGTGTAAGGGGTATTAAATCAATTCTTCATTCGGAACCTAATAACGTAAAAAGTACTATCACGAATTGAATGAAATTTGGTTAAACATGGTGCATTTGTCAGCGGGGGGTGGTGTAAGGGGTATTAAATCAATTCTTCATTCGGAACCTAATAACGTAAAAAGTACTATCACGAATTGAATGAAATTTGGTTAAAACGTGTATTAGGCGTTACTCTTTAAAATGGTATACAAAAAATTTCTATAAACTTTGAAAATAACAAAAAAAATCGCAAAAATGTGACAAAATTGGTACAAAAATAAAATTTTTTTCAACACTTTTTTCATAGAAATTCTGAAATTTTTTTTTTTCAAATCCTTATAATTCGTAAACCGCTTAATAGATTTGAATGAAATTTGGCAAATTGATAGATTGGAAACCGTTCTTTAAAATGACATGGTGCATTTGTCAGCGGGGGGTGGTGTAAGGGGTATTAAATCAATTCTTCATTCGGAACCTAATAACGTAAAAAGTACTATCACGAATTGAATGAAATTTGGTTAAACATGGTGCATTTGTCAGCGGGGGGTGGTGTAAGGGGTATTAAATCAATTCTTCATTCGGAACCTAATAACGTAAAAAGTACTATCACGAATTGAATGAAATTTGGTTAAAACGTGTATTAGGCGTTACTCTTTAAAATGGTATACAAAAAATTTCTATAAACTTTGAAAATAACAAAAAAATCGCAAAAATGTGACAAAATTGGTACAAAAATAAAAATTTTTTCAACACTTTTTTCATAGAAATTCTGAAATTTTTTTTTTTTTCAAATCCTTATAATTCGTTAACCGCTTAATAGATTTGAATGAAATTTGGCAAATTGATAGATTGGAAACCGTTCTTTAAAATGACATGGTGCATTTGTCAGCGGGGGTTGGTGTAAGGGGTATTAAATCAATTCTTCATTCGTAACCTAATAACGTAAAAAGTACTATCACGAATTGAATGAAATTTGGTTAAAACGTGTATTAGGCGTTACTCTTTAAAATGGTATACAAAAAATTTCTATAAACTTTGAAAATAACAAAAAAAATCGCAAAAATGTGACAAAATTGGTACAAAAAAAAAATTTTTTTCAACACTTTTTTCATAGAAATTCTAATTTTTTTTTTTTTTTCAAATCCTTATAATTCGCAAACCGCTTAATAGATTTGAATGAAATTTGGCAAATTGATAGATTGGAAACCGTTCTTTAAAATGACATGGTGCATTTGTCAGCGGGGGGTGGTGTAAGGGGTATTAAATCAATTCTTCATTCGGAACCTAATAACGTAAAAAGTACTATCACGAATTGAATGAAATTTGGTTAAAACGTGTATTAGGCGTTACTCTTTAAAATGGTATACAAAAAATTTCTATAAACTTTGAAAATAACAAAAAAAATCGCAAAAATGTGACAAAATTGGTACAAAAATAAAAATTTTTTCAACACTTTTTTCATAGAAATTCTGAAATTTTTTTTTTCAAATCCTTATAATTCGTAAACCGCTTAATAGATTTGAATGAAATTTGGCAAATTGATAGATTGGAAACCGTTCTTTAAAATGACATGGTGCATTTGTCAGCGGGGGGTGGTGTAAGGGGTATTAAATCAATTCTTCATTCGGAACCTAATAACGAAAAAAGTACTATCACGAATTGAATGAAATTTGGTTAAAACGTGTATTAGGCGTTACTCTTTAAAATGGTATACAAAAAACTTCTATAAACTTTGAAAATAACAAAAAAAATCGCAAAAATGCGACAAAATTGGTACAAAAATAAAATTTTTTTCAACACTTTTTTCATAGAAATTCTGAAATTTTTTTTTTTCAAATCCTTATAATTCGTAAACCGCTTAATAGATTTGAATGAAATTTGGCAAATTGATAGATTGGAAACCGTTCTTTAAAATGACATGGTGCATTTGTCAGCGGGGGGTGGTGTAAGGGGTATTAAATCAATTCTTCATTCGGAACCTAATAACGTAAAAAGTACTATCACGAATTGAATGAAATTTGGTTAAACATGGTGCATTTGTCAGCGGGGGGTGGTGTAAGGGGTATTAAATCAATTCTTCATTCGGAACCTAATAACGTAAAAAGTACTATCACGAATTGAATGAAATTTGGTTAAAACGTGTATTAGGCGTTACTCTTTAAAATGGTATACAAAAAATTTCTATAAACTTTGAAAATAACAAAAAAAATCGCAAAAATGTGACAAAATTGGTACAAAAATAAAATTTTTTTCAACACTTTTTTCATAGAAATTCTGAAATTTTTTTTTTCAAATCCTTATAATTCGTAAACCGCTTAATAGATTTGAATGAAATTTGGCAAATTGATAGATTGGAAACCGTTCTTTAAAATGACATGGTGCATTTGTCAGCGGGGGGTGGTGTAAGGGGTATTAAATCAATTCTTCATTCGGAACCTAATAACGTAAAAAGTACTATCACGAATTGAATGAAATTTGGTTAAAACGTGTATTAGGCGTTACTCTTTAAAATGGTATACAAAAAATTTCTATAAACTTTGAAAATAACAAAAAAAATCGCAAAAATGTGACAAAATTGGTACAAAAATAAAATTTTTTTCAACACTTTTTTTATAGAAATTCTGAAATTTTTTTTTTTTTCAAATCCTTATAATTCGTAAACCGCTTAATAGATTTGAATGAAATTTGGCAAATTGATAGATTGGAAACCGTTCTTTAAAATGACATAGTGCATTTGTCAGCGGGGGGTGGTGTAAGGGGTATTAAATCAATTATTCATTCGGAACCTAATAACGTAAAAAGTACTATCACGAATTGAATGAAATTTGGTTAAAACGTGTATTAGGCGTAACTCTTTAAAATGGTATACAAAAAATTTCTACAAACTTTGAAAATAACAAAAAAAATCGCAAAAATGTGACAAAATTGGTACAAAAATAAAAATTTTTTCAACACTTTTTTCATAGAAATTCTGAAATTTTTTTTTTTCAAATCCTTATAATTCGTAAACCGCTTAATAGATTTGAATGAAATTTGGCAAATTGATAGATTGGAAACCGTTCTTTAAAATGACATGGTGCATTTGTCAGCGGGGGGTGGTGTAAGGGGTATTAAATCAATTCTTCATTCGGAACCTAATAACGTAAAAAGTACTATCACGAATTGAATGAAATTTGGTTAAAACGTGTGTTAGGCGTTACTCTTTAAAATGGTATACAAAAAACTTCTATAAACTTTGAAAATAACAAAAAAAATCGCAAAAATGTGACAAAATTGGTACAAAAATAAAATTTTTTTCAACACTTTTTTCATAGAAATTCTGAAATTTTTTTTTTTTTCAAATCCTTATAATTCGTAAACCGCTTAATAGATTTGAATGAAATTTGGCAAATTGATAGATTGGAAACCGTTCTTTAAAATGACATGGTGCATTTGTCAGCGGGGGGTGGTGTAAGGGGTATTAAATCAATTCTTCATTCGGAACCTAATAACGTAAAAAGTACTATCACGAATTGAATGAAATTTGGTTAAACATGGTGCATTTGTCAGCGGGGGGTGGTGTAAGGGTTATTAAATCAATTCTTCATTCGGAACCTAATAACGTAAAAAGTACTATCACGAATTGAATGAAATTTGGTTAAAACGTGTATTAGGCGTTACTCTTTAAAATGGTATACAAAAAATTTCTATAAACTTTGAAAATAACAAAAAAAATCGCAAAAATGTGACAAAATTGGTACAAAAATAAAATTTTTTTCAACACTTTTTTCATAGAAATTCTGAAAATTTTTTTTTCAAATCCTTATAATTCGTAAACCGCTTAATAGATTTGATTGAAATTTGGCAAATTGATAGATTGGAAACCGTTCTTTAAAATGACATGGTGCATTTGTCAGCGGGGGGTGGTGTAAGGGGTATTAAATCAATTCTTCATTCGGAACCTAATAACGTAAAAAGTACTATCACGAATTGAATGAAATTTGGTTAAAACGTGTATTAGGCGTTACTCTTTAAAATAAAATGGTATACAAAAAATTTCTATAAACTTTGAAAATAACAAAAAAAATCGCAAAAATGTGACAAAATTGGTACAAAAATAAAATTTTTTTCAACACTTTTTTCATAGAAATTCTGAATTTTTTTTTTTCAAATCCTTATAATTCGTAAACCGCTTAATAGATTTGAATGAAATTTGGAAAATTGATAGATTGGAAACCGTTCTTTAAAATGACATGGTGCATTTGTCAGCGGGGGGTGGTGTAAGGGGTATTATATCAATTCTTCATTCGGAACCTAATAACGTAAAAAGTACTATCACGAATTGAATGAAATTTGGTTAAAACGTGTATTAGGCGTTACTCTTTAAAATGGTATACAAAAAATTTCTATAAACTTTGAAAATAACAAAAAAAATCGCAAAAATGTGACAAAATTGGTACAAAAATAAAATTTTTTTCAACACTTTTTTCATAGAAATTCTGAAAATTTTTTTTTCAAATCCTTATAATTCGTAAACCGCTTAATAGATTTGAATGAAATTTGGCAAATTGATAGATTGGAAGCCGTTCTTTAAAATGACATGGTGCATTTGTCAACGGGGGGTGGTGTAAGGGGTATTAAATCAATTCTTCATTCGGAACCTAATAACGTAAAAAGTACTATCACGAATTGAATGAAATTTGGTTAAAACGTGTATTAGGCGTTACTCTTTAAAATGGTATACAAAAAATTTCTATAAACTTTGAAAATAACAAAAAAAATCGCAAAAATGTGACAAAATTGGTACAAAAATAAAATTTTTTTCAACACTTTTTTCATAGAAATTCTGAATTTTTTTTTTTCAAATCCTTATAATTCGTAAACCGCTTAATAGATTTGAATGAAATTTGGCAAATTGATAGATTGGAAACCGTTCTTTAAAATGAAATGTTGCATTTGTCAGCGGGGGGTGGTGTAAGGGGTATTAAATCAATTCTTCATTCGGAACCTAATAACGTAAAAAGTACTATCACGAATTGAATGAAATTTGGTTAAAACGTGTATTAGGCGTTACTCTTTAAAATGGTATACAAAAAATTTCTATAAACTTGAAAATAACAAAAAAAAATCGCAAAAAAATGTGACAAAATTGGTACAAAAATAAAATTTTTTCAACACTTTTTCATAGAAATTCTGAAATTTTTTTTTTTCAAATCCTTATAATTCGTAAACCGCTTAATAGATTTGAATGAAATTTGGCAAATTGATAGATTGGAAACCGTTCTTTAAAATGACATGGTGCATTTGTCAGCGGGGGGCGGTGTAAGGGGTATTAAATCAATTCTTCATTCGGAACCTAATAACGTAAAAAGTACTATCACGAATTGAATGAAATTTGGTTAAAACGTGTATTAGGCGTTACTCTTTAAAATGGTATACAAAAAATTTCTATAAACTTTGAAAATAACAAAAAAAATCGCAAAAATGTGACAAAATTGGTACAAAAATAAAATTTTTTTCAACACTTTTTTCATAGAAATTCTGAAATTTTTTTTTTTTTCAAACCCTTATAATTCGTAAACCGCTTAATAGATTTGAATGAAATTTGGCAAATTGATAGATTGGAAACCGTTCTTTAAAATGACATGGTGCATTTGTCAGCGGGGGGTGGTGTAAGGGGTATTAAATCAATTCTTCATTCGGAACCTAATAACGTAAAAAGTACTATCACGAATTGAATGAAATTTGGTTAAACATGGTGCATTTGTCAGCGGGGGGTGGTGTAAGGGTTATTAAATCAATTCTTCATTCGGAACCTAATAACGTAAAAAGTACTATCACGAATTGAATGAAATTTGGTTAAAACGTGTATTAGGCGTTACTCTTTAAAATGGTATACAAAAAATTTCTATAAACTTTGAAAATAACAAAAAAAATCGCAAAAATGTGACAAAATTGGTACAAAAATAAAATTTTTTTCAACACTTTTTTCATAGAAATTCTGAAAATTTTTTTTTCAAATCCTTATAATTCGTAAACCGCTTAATAGATTTGATTGAAATTTGGCAAATTGATAGATTGGAAACCGTTCTTTAAAATGACATGGTGCATTTGTCAGCGGGGGGTGGTGTAAGGGGTATTAAATCAATTCTTCATTCGGAACCTAATAACGTAAAAAGTACTATCACGAATTGAATGAAATTTGGTTAAAACGTGTATTAGGCGTTACTCTTTAAAATAAAATGGTATACAAAAAATTTCTATAAACTTTGAAAATAACAAAAAAAATCGCAAAAATGTGACAAAATTGGTACAAAAATAAAATTTTTTTCAACACTTTTTTCATAGAAATTCTGAATTTTTTTTTTTTCAAATCCTTATAATTCGTAAACCGCTTAATAGATTTGAATGAAATTTGGAAAATTGATAGATTGGAAACCGTTCTTTAAAATGACATGGTGCATTTGTCAGCGGGGGGTGGTGTAAGGGGTATTAAATCAATTCTTCATTCGGAACCTAATAACGTAAAAAGTACTATCACGAATTGAATGAAATTTGGTTAAAACGTGTATTAGGCGTTACTCTTTAAAATGGTATACAAAAAATTTCTATAAACTTTGAAAATAACAAAAAAAATCGCAAAAATGTGACAAAATTGGTACAAAAATAAAATTTTTTTCAACACTTTTTTCATAGAAATTCTGAAAATTTTTTTTTCAAATCCTTATAATTCGTAAACCGCTTAATAGATTTGATTGAAATTTGGCAAATTGATAGATTGGAAGCCGTTCTTTAAAATGACATGGTGCATTTGTAAACGGGGGGTGGTGTAAGGGGTATTAAATCAATTCTTCATTCGGAACCTAATAACGTAAAAAGTACTATCACGAATTGAATGAAATTTGGTTAAAACGTGTATTAGGCGTTACTCTTTAAAATGGTATACAAAAAATTTCTATAAACTTTGAAAATAACAAAAAAAATCGCAAAAATGTGACAAAATTGGTACAAAAATAAAATTTTTTTCAACACTTTTTTCATAGAAATTCTGAATTTTTTTTTTTCAAATCCTTATAATTCGTAAACCGCTTAATAGATTTGAATGAAATTTGGCAAATTGATAGATTGGAAACCGTTCTTTAAAATGAAATGTTGCATTTGTCAGCGGGGGGTGGTGTAAGGGGTATTAAATCAATTCTTCATTCGGAACCTAATAACGTAAAAAGTACTATCACGAATTGAATGAAATTTGGTTAAAACGTGTATTAGGCGTTACTCTTTAAAATGGTATACAAAAAATTTCTATAAACTTGAAAATAACAAAAAAAATCGCAAAAAAATGTGACAAAATTGGTACAAAAATAAAATTTTTTCAACACTTTTTCATAGAAATTCTGAAATTTTTTTTTTTCAAATCCTTATAATTCGTAAACCGCTTAATAGATTTGAATGAAATTTGGCAAATTGATAGATTGAAAACCGTTCTTTAAAATGACATGGTGCATTTGTCAGCGGGGGGCGGTGTAAGGGGTATTAAATCAATTCTTCATTCGGAACCTAATAACGTAAAAAGTACTATCACGAATTGAATGAAATTTGGTTAAAACGTGTATTAGGCGTTACTCTTTAAAATGGTATACAAAAAATTTCTATAAACTTTGAAAATAACAAAAAAAATCGCAAAAATGTGACAAAATTGGTACAAAAATAAAATTTTTTTCAACACTTTTTTCATAGAAATTCTGAAATTTTTTTTTTTTTCAAACCCTTATAATTCGTAAACCGCTTAATAGATTTGAATGAAATTTGGCAAATTGATAGATTGGAAACCGTTCTTTAAAATGACATGGTGCATTTGTCAGCGGGGGGTGGTGTAAGGGGTATTAAATCAATTCTTCAATCGGAACCTAATAACGTAAAAAGTACTATCACGAATTGAATGAAATTTGGTTAAAACGTGTATTAGGCGTTACTCTTTAAAATGGTATACAAAAAATTTCTATAAACTTTGAAAATAACAAAAAAAATCGCAAAAATGTGACAAAATTGGTACAAAAGTAAAATTTTTTTCAACACTTTTTTCATAGAAATTCTGAAATTTTTTTTTTTTTCAAACCCTTATAATTCGTAAACCGCTTAATAGATTTGAATGAAATTTGGCAAATTGATAGATTGGAAACCGTTCTTTAAAATGACATGGTGCATTTGTCAGCGGGGGGTGGTGTAAGGGGTATTAAATCAATTCTTCATTCGGAACCTAATAACGTAAAAAGTACTATCACGAATTGAATGAAATTTGGTTAAAACGTGTATTAGGCGTAACTCTTTAAAATGGTATACAAAAAATTTCTATAAACTTTGAAAATAACAAAAAAAATCGCAAAAATGTGACAAAATTGGTACAAAAATAAAATTTTTTTCAACACTTTTTTCATAGAAATTCTGAAATTTTTTTTTTTTCAAATCCTTATAATTCGTAAACCGCTTAATAGATTTGAATGAAATTGGAAACCGTTCTTTAAAATGACATGGTGCATTTGTCAGCGGGGGGGTGGTGTAAGGGGTATTAAATCAATTCTTCATTCGGAACCTAATAACGTAAAAAGTACTATCACGAATTGAATGAAATTTGGTTAAAACGTGTATTAGGCGTTACTCTTTAAAATGGTATACAAAAAATTTCTATAAACTTTGAAAATAACAAAAAAATCGCAAAAATGTGACAAAATTGGTACAAAAATAAAATTTTTTTCAACACTTTTTTCATAGAAATTCTGAATTTTTTTTTTTCAAATCCTTATAATTCGTAAACCGCTTAATAGATTTGAATGAAATTTGGCAAATTGATAGATTGGAAACCGTTATTTAAAATGACATGGTGCATTTGACAGCGGGGGGGTGGTGTAAGGGGTATTAAATCAATTCTTCATTCGTAACCTAATAACGTAAAAAGTACTATCACGAATTGAATGAAATTTGGTTAAAACGTGTATTAGGCGTTACTCTTTAAAATGGTATACAAAAAATTTCTATAAACTTTGAAAATAACAAAAAAAATCGCAAAAATGTGACAAAATTGGTACAAAAATAAAATTTTTTTCAACACTTTTTTCATAGAAATTCTGAAATTTTTTTTTTTCAAATCCTTATAATTCGTAAACCGCTTAATAGATTTGAATGAAATTTGGCAAATTGATAGATTGGAAACCATTCTTTAAAATGACATGGTGCATTTGTCAGCGGGGGGTGGTGTAAGGGGTATTAAATCAATTCTTCATTCGGAACCTAATAACGTAAAAAGTACTATCACGAATTGAATGAAATTTGGTTAAAACGTGTATTAGGCATTACTCTTTAAAATGGTATACAAAAAATTTCTATAAACTTTGAAAATAACAAAAAAAATCGCAAAAATGTGACAAAATTGGTACAAAAATAAAATTTTTTTCAACACTTTTTTCATAGAAATTCTGAAATTTTTTTTTTTTTTTCAAATCCTTATAATTCGTAAACCGCTTAATAGATTTGAATGAAATTTGGCAAATTGATAGATTGGAAACCGTTCTTTAAAATGACATGGTGCATTTGTCAGCGGGGGGTGGTGTAAGGGGTATTAAATCAATTCTTCATTCGGAACCTAATAACGTAAAAAGTACTATCACGAATTGAATGAAATTTGGTTAAAACGTGTATTAGGCGTTACTCTTTAATATGGTATACAAAAAATTTCTATAAACTTTGAAAATAACAAAAAAAATCGCAAAAAATGTGACAAAATTGGTACAAAAATAAATTTTTTTTCAACACTTTTTTCATAGAAATTCTGAAATTTTTTTTTTTCAAATCCTTATAATTCGTAAACCGCTTAATAGATTTGAATGAAATTTGGCAAATTGATAGATTGGAAACCGTTCTTTAAAATGACATGGTGCATTTGTCAGCGGGGGGGTGGTGTAAGGGGTATTAAATCAATTCTTCATTCGGAACCTAATAACGTAAAAAGTACTATCACGTAAAAAGTACTATCACGAATTGAATGAAATTTGGTTAAAACGTGTATTAGGCGTTACTCTTTAAAATGGTATACAAAAAATTTCTATAAACTTTGAAAATAACAAAAAAAATCGCAAAAATGTGACAAAATTGGTACAAAAATAAAATTTTTTTCAACACTTTTTTCATTCTGAAAATTTTTTTTTTTCAAATCCTTATAATTCGTAAACCGCTTAATAGATTTGAATGAAATTTGGCAAATTGATAGATTGGAAACCGTTCTTTAAAATGACATGGTGCATTTGTCAGCGGGGGGTGGTGTAAGGGGTATTAAATCAATTCTTCATTCGGAACCTAATAACGTAAAAAGTACTATCACGAATTGAATGAAATTTGGTTAAACATGGTGCATTTGTCAGCGGGGGGTGGTGTAAGGGGTATTAAATCAATTCTTCATTCGGAACCTAATAACGTAAAAAGTACTATCACGAATTGAATGAAATTTGGTTAAAACGTGTATTAGGCGTTACTCTTTAAAATGGTATACAAAAAACTTCTATAAACTTTGAAAATAACAAAAAAAATCGCAAAAATGTGACAAAATTGGTACAAAAATAAAATTTTTTTCAACACTTTTTTCATAGAAATTCTGAAATTTTTTTTTTCAAATCCTTATAATTCGTAAACCGCTTAATAGATTTGAATGAAATTTGGCAAATTGATAGATTGGAAACCGTTCTTTAAAATGACATGGTGCATTTGTCAGCGGGGGTAGTGTAAGGGGTATTAAATCAATTCTTCATTCGGAACCTAATAACGTAAAAAGTACTATCACGAATTGAATGAAATTTGGTTAAAACGTGTATTAGGCGTTACTCTTTAAAATGGTATACAAAAAATTTCTATAAACTTTGAAAATAACAAAAAAAATCGCAAAAATGTGACAAAATTGGTACAAAAATAAAATTTTTTTCAACACTTTTTTCATAGAAATTCTGAATTTTTTTTTTTCAAATCCTTATAATTCGTAAACCGCTTAATAGATTTGAATGAAATTTGGCAAATTGATAGATTGGAAACCGTTCTTTAAAATGACATGGTGCATTTGTCAGCGGGGGGTGGTGTAAGGGGTATTAAATCAATTCTTCATCGGAACCTAATAACGTAAAAAGTACTATCACGAATTGAATGAAATTTGGTTAAAACGTGTATTAGGCGTTACTCTTTAAAATGGTATACAAAAAATTTCTATAAACTTTGAAAATAACAAAAAAAAATCGCAAAAATGTGACAAAATTGGTACAAAAATAAAAATTTTTTCAACACTTTTTTCATAGAAATTCTGAAATTTTTTTTTTCAAATCCTTATAATTCGTAAACCGCTTAATAGATTTGAATGAAATTTGGCAAATTGATAGATTGGAAACCGTTCTTTAAAATGACATGGTTCATTTGTCAGCGGGGGGTGGTGTAAGGGGTATTAAATCAATTCTTCATTCGGAACCTAATAACGTAAAAAGTACTATCACGAATTGAATGAAATTTGGTTAAAACGTGTATTAGGCGTTACTCTTTAAAATGGTATGCAAAAAACTTCTATAAACTTTGAAAATAACAAAAAAAATCGCAAAAATGTGACAAAATTGGTACAAAAATAAAAATTTTTTCAACACTTTTTTCATAGAAATTCTGAAATTTTTTTTTTTCAAATCCTTATAATTCGTAAACCGCTTAATAGATTTGAATGAAATTTGGCAAATTGATAGATTGGAAACCGTTCTTTAAAATGACATGGTGCATTTGTCAGCGGGGGGTGGTGTAAGGGGTATTAAATCAATTCTTCATTCGGAACCTAATAACGTAAAAAGTACTATCACGAATTGAATGAAATTTGGTTAAAACGTGTATTAGGCGTTACTCTTTAAAATGGTATACACAAAATTTCTATAAACTTTGAAAATAACAAAAAAAATCGCAAAAATGTGACAAAATTGGTACAAAAATAAATTTTTTTTCAACACTTTTTTCATAGAAATTCTGAAATTTTTTTTTTCAAATCCTTATAATTCGTAAACCGCTTAATAGATTTGAATGAAATTTGGCAAATTGATAGATTGGAAACCGTTCTTTAAAATGACATGGTGCATTTGTCAGCGGGGGGTGGTGTAAGGGGTATTAAATCAATTCTTCATCGGAACCTAATAACGTAAAAAGTACTATCACGAATTGAATGAAATTTGGTTAAAACGTGTATTAGGCGTTACTCTTTAAAATGGTATACAAAAAATTTCTATAAACTTTGAAAATAACAAAAAAAATCGCAAAAATGTGACAAAATTGGTACAAAAATAAAAATTTTTTCAACACTTTTTTCATAGAAATTCTGAAATTTTTTTTTTCAAATCCTTATAATTCGTAAACCGCTTAATAGATTTGAATGAAATTTGGCAAATTGATAGATTGGAAACCGTTCTTTAAAATGACATGGTGCATTTGTCAGCGGGGGGTGGTGTAAGGGGTATTAAATCAATTCTTCATTCGGAACCTAATAACGTAAAAAGTACTATCACGAATTGAATGAAATTTGGTTAAAACGTGTATTAGGCGTTACTCTTTAAAATGGTATGCAAAAAACTTCTATAAACTTTGAAAATAACAAAAAAAATCGCAAAAATGTGACAAAATTGGTACAAAAATAAAAATTTTTTCAACACTTTTTTCATAGAAATTCTGAAATTTTTTTTTTTCAAATCCTTATAATTCGTAAACCGCTTAATAGATTTGAATGAAATTTGGCAAATTGATAGATTGGAAACCGTTCTTTAAAATGACATGGTGCATTTGTCAGCGGGGGGTGGTGTAAGGGGTATTAAATCAATTCTTCATTCGGAACCTAATAACGTAAAAATTACTATCACGAATTGAATGAAATTTGGTTAAACATGGTGCATTTGTCAGCGGGGGGTGGTGTAAGGGGTATTAAATCAATTCTTCATTCGGAACCTAATAACGTAAAAAGTACTATCACGAATTGAATGAAATTTGGTTAAAACGTGTATTAGGCGTTACTCTTTAAAATGGTATACACAAAATTTCTATAAACTTTGAAAATAACAAAAAAAATCGCAAAAATGTGACAAAATTGGTACAAAAATAAATTTTTTTTCAACACTTTTTTCATAGAAATTCTGAAATTTTTTTTTCAAATCCTTATAATTCGTAAACCGCTTAATAGATTTGAATGAAATTTGGCAAATTGATAGATTGGAAACCGTTCTTTAAAATGACATGGTGCATTTGTCAGCGGGGGGTGGTGTAAGGGGTATTAAATCAATTCTTCATTCGGAACCTAATAACGTAAAAAGTACTATCACGAATTGAATGAAATTTGGTTAAAACGTGTATTAGGCGTTACTCTTTAAAATGGTATACAAAAAATTTCTATAAACTTTGAAAATAACAAAAAAAAATCGCAAAAATGTGACAAAATTGGTACAAAAATAAATTTTTTTTCAACACTTTTTTCATAGAAATTCTGAAATTTTTTTTTTTCGAATCCTTATAATTCGTAAACCGCTTAATAGATTTGAATGAAATTTGGCAAATTGATAGATTGGAAACCGTTCTTTAAAATGACATGGTGCATTTGTCAGCGGGGGGTGGTGTAAGGGGTATTAAATCAATTCTTCATTCGGAACCTAATAACGTAAAAAGTACTATCACGAATTGAATGAAATTTGGTTAAAACGTGTATTAGGCGTTACTCTTTAAAATGGTATACAAAAAATTTCTATAAACTTTGAAAATAACAAAAAAAATCGCAAAAATGTGACAAAATTGGTACAAAAATAAAATTTTTTTCAACACTTTTTTCATAGAAATTCTGAATTTTTTTTTTTTCAAATCCTTATAATTCGTAAACCGCTTAATAGATTTGAATGAAATTTGGCAAATTGATAGATTGGAAACCGTTCTTTAAAATGACATGGTGCATTTGTCAGCGGGGGGTGGTGTAAGGGGTATTAAATCAATTCTTCATTCGGAACCTAATAACGTAAAAAGTACTATCACGAATTGAATGAAATTTGGTTAAACATGGTGCATTTGTCAGCGGGGGGTGGTGTAAGGGGTATTAAATCAATTCTTCATTCGGAACCTAATAACGTAAAAAGTACTATCACGAATTGAATGAAATTTGGTTAAAACGTGTATTAGGCGTTACTCTTTAAAATGGTATACAAAAAATTTCTATAAACTTTGAAAATAACAAAAAAAATCGCAAAAATGTGACAAAATTGGTACAAAATAAAAATTTTTTCAACACTTTTTTCATAGAAAATTCTGAAATTTTTTTTTTTCGAATCCTTATAATTCGTAAACCGCTTAATAGATTTGAATGAAATTTGGCAAATTGATAGATTGAAAACCGTTCTTTAAAATGACATGGTGCATTTGTCAGTGGGGGGTGGTGTAAGGGGTATTAAATCAATTCTTCATTCGGAACCTAATAACGTAAAAAGTACTATCACGAATTGAATGAAATTTGGTTAAAACGTGTATTAGGCGTTACTACCTTTAAAATGGTATACAAAAAATTTCTATAACTTTGAAATAACAAAAAAAAACGCAAAAATGTGACAAAATTGGTACAAAAATAAAATTTTTTTCAACACTTTTTTCATAGAAATTCTGAAAATTTTTTTTTTCGAATCCTTATAATTCGTAAACCGCTTAATAGATTTGAATGAAATTTGGCAAATTGATAGATTGGAAACCGTTCTTTAAAATGACATGGTGCATTTGTCAGCGGGGGGTGGTGTAAGGGGTATTAAATCAATTCTTCATTCGGAACCTAATAACGTAAAAAGTACTATCACGAATTGAATGAAATTTGGTTAAAACGTGTATTAGGCGTTACTCTTTAAAATGGTATACAAAAAATTTCTATAAACTTTGAAAATAACAAAAAAAAATCGCAAAATGTGACAAAATTGGTACAAAAATAAAATTTTTTTCAACACTTTTTTCATAGAAATTCTGAATTTTTTTTTTTCAAATCCTTATAATTCGTAAACCGCTTAATAGATTTGAATGAAATTTGGCAAATTGATAGATTGGAAACCGTTCTTTAAAATGACATGGTGCATTTGTCAGCGGGGGTGGTGTAAGGGGTATTAAATCAATTCTTCTTTCGGAACCTAATAACGTAAAAAGTACTATCACGAATTGAATGAAATTTGGTTAAAACGTGTATTAGGCGTTACTCTTTAAAATGGTATACAAAAAATTTCTATAAACTTTGAAAATAACAAAAAAAAATCGCAAAAATGTGACAAAATTGGTACAAAAATAAAATTTTTTTCAACACTTTTTTTCATAGAATTCTGAAATTTTTTTTTTTTCAAATCCTTATAATTCGTAAACCGCTTAATAGATTTGAATGAAATTTGGCAAATTGATAGATTGGAAACCGTTCTTTAAAATGACATGGTGCATTTGTCAGCGGGGGGTGGTGTAAGGGGTATTAAATCAATTCTTCATTCGGAACCTAATAACGTAAAAAGTACTATCACGAATTGAATGAAATTTGGTTAAAACGTGTATTAGGCGTTACTCTTTAAAATGGTATACAAAAAAAATTTCTATAAACTTTGAAAATAACAAAAAAAATCGCAAAAATGTGACAAAATTGGTACAAAAATAAAATTTTTTTCAACACTTTTTTCATAGAAATTCTGAATTTTTTTTTTCAAATCCTTATAATTCGTAAACCGCTTAATAGATTTGAATGAAATTTGGCAAATTGATAGATTGGAAACCGTTCTTTAAAATGACATGGTGCATTTGTCAGCGGGGGGTGGTGTAAGGGGTATTAAATCAATTCTTCATTCGGAACCTAATAACGTAAAAAGTACTATCACGAATTGAATGAAATTTGGTTAAAACGTGTATTAGGCGTTACTCTTTAAAATGTATACAAAAATTTCTATAAACTTTGAAAATAACAAAAAAATCGCAAAAATGTGACAAAAATTGGTACAAAAATAAAATTTTTTTCAACACTTTTTTCATAGAAATTCTGAATTTTTTTTTTTCAAATCCTTATAATTCGTAAACCGCTTAATAGATTTGAATGAAATTTGGCAAATTGATAGATTGGAAAACCGTTCTTTAAAATGACATGGTGCATTTGTCAGCGGGGGGTGGTGTAAGGGGTATTAAATCAATTCTTCATTCGGAACCTAATAACGTAAAAAGTACTATCACGAATTGAATGAAATTTGGTTAAAACGTGTATTAGGCGTTACTCTTTAAAATGGTATACAAAAAATTTCTATAAACTTTGAAAATAACAAAAAAAAACGCAAAAATGTGACAAATTGGTACAAAAATAAAATTTTTTTCAACACTTTTTTCATAGAAATTCTGAAAATTTTTTTTTTCGAATCCTTATAATTCGTAAACCGCTTAATAGATTGAATGAAATTTGGCAAATTGATAGATTGGAAACCGTTCTTTAAAATGACATGGTGCATTTGTCAGCGGGGGGTGGTGTAAGGGGTATTAAATCAATTCTTCATTCGGAACCTAATAACGTAAAAAGTACTATCACGAATTGAATGAAATTTGGTTAAAACGTGTATTAGGCGTTACTCTTTAAAATGGTATACAAAAAATTTCTATAAACTTTGAAATAACAAAAAAAAATCGCAAAAATGTGACAAAATTGGTACAAAAATAAAATTTTTTTCAACACTTTTTTCATAGAAATTCTGAATTTTTTTTTTTCAAATCCTTATAATTCGTAAACCGCTTAATAGATTTGAATGAAATTTGGCAAATTGATAGATTGGAAACCGTTCTTTAAAATGACATGGTGCATTTGTCAGCGGGGGGTGGTGTAAGGGGTATTAAATCAATTCTTCTTTCGGAACCTAATAACGTAAAAAGTACTATCACGAATTGAATGAAATTTGGTTAAAACGTGTATTAGGCGTTACTCTTTAAAATGGTATACAAAAAATTTCTATAAACTTTGAAAATAACAAAAAAAATCGCAAAAATGTGACAAAATTGGTACAAAAATAAAATTTTTTTCAACACTTTTTTCATAGAAATTCTGAAATTTTTTTTTTTCAAATCCTTATAATTCGTAAACCGCTTAATAGATTTGAATGAAATTTGGCAAATTGATAGATTGGAAACCGTTCTTTAAAATGACATGGTGCATTTGTCAGCGGGGGTGGTGTAAGGGGTATTAAATCAATTCTTCATTCGGAACCTAATAACGTAAAAAGTACTATCACGAATTGAATGAAATTTGGTTAAAAACGTGTATTAGGCGTTACTCTTTAAAATGGTATACAAAAAAATTTCTATAAACTTTGAAAATAACAAAAAAAATCGCAAAAATGTGACAAAATTGGTACAAAAATAAAATTTTTTTCAACACTTTTTTCATAGAAATTCTGAATTTTTTTTTTTTCAAATCCTTATAATTCGTAAACCGCTTAATAGATTTGAATGAAATTTGGCAAATTGATAGATTGGAAACCGTTCTTTAAAATGACATGGTGCATTTGTCAGCGGGGGGTGGTGTAAGGGGTATTAAATCAATTCTTCATTCGGAACCTAATAACGTAAAAAGTACTATCACGAATTGAATGAAATTTGGTTAAAACGTGTATTAGGCGTTACTCTTTAAAATGGTATACAAAAAATTTCTATAAACTTTGAAAATAACAAAAAAAATCGCAAAAATGTGACAAAATTGGTACAAAAATAAAATTTTTTTCAACACTTTTTTCATAGAAATTCTGAATTTTTTTTTTTCAAATCCTTATAATTCGTAAACCGCTTAATAGATTTGAATGAAATTTGGCAAATTGATAGATTGGAAACCGTTCTTTAAAATGACATGGTGCATTTGTCAGCGGGGGGTGGTGTAAGGGGTATTAAATCAATTCTTCATTCGGAACCTAATAACGTAAAAAGTACTATCACGAATTGAATGAAATTTGGTTAAAACGTGTATTAGGCGTTACTCTTTAAAATGGTATACAAAAAATTTCTATAAACTTTGAAAAAAAACAAAAAAAATCGCAAAAATGTGACAAAATTGGTACAAAAATAAAATTTTTTTCAACACTTTTTTCATAGAAATTCTGAAATTTTTTTTTTTCGAATCCTTATAATTCGTAAACCGCTTAATAGATTTGAATGAAATTTGGCAAATTGATAGATTGGAAACCGTTCTTTAAAATGACATGGTGCATTTGTCAGCGGGGGGTGGTGTAAGGGGTATTAAATCAATTCTTCATTCGGAACCTAATAACGTAAAAAGTACTATCACGAATTGAATGAAATTTGGTTAAAACGTGTATTAGGCGTTACTCTTTAAAATGGTATACAAAAAATTTCTATAAACTTTGAAAATAACAAAAAAAAAATCGCAAAAATGTGACAAAATTGGTACAAAATAAAATTTTTTTCAACACTTTTTTCATAGAAATTCTGAATTTTTTTTTTTTCAAATCCTTATAATTCGTAAACCGCTTAATAGATTTGAATGAAATTTGGCAAATTGATAGATTGGAAACCGTTCTTTAAAATGACATGGTGCATTTGTCAGCGGAGGGTGGTGTAAGGGGTATTAAAATCAATTCTTCATTCGGAACCTAATAACGTAAAAAGTACTATCACGAATTGAATGAAATTTGGTTAAAACGTGTATTAGGCGTTACTCTTTAAAATGGTATACAAAAAATTTCTATAAACTTTGAAAATAACAAAAAAAAATCGCAAAAATGTGACAAAATTGGTACAAAAAATAAAATTTTTTTCAACACTTTTTTCATAGAAATTCTGAATTTTTTTTTTTTCAAATCCTTATAATTCGTAAACCGCTTAATAGATTTGAATGAAATTTGGCAAATTGATAGATTGGAAACCGTTCTTTAAAATGACATGGTGCATTTGTCAGCGGGGGGTGGTGTAAGGGGTATTAAATCAATTCTTCATTCGGAACCTAATAACGTAAAAAGTACTATCACGAATTGAATGAAATTTGGTTAAAACGTGTATTAGGCGTTACTCTTTAAAATGGTATACCAAAAAATTTCTATAAACTTTGAAAATAACAAAAAAAAAATCGCAAAAATGTGACAAAATTGGTACAAAAAATAAAATTTTTTTCAACACTTTTTTCATAGAAATTCTGAATTTTTTTTTTTTCAAATCCTTATAATTCGTAAACCGCTTAATAGATTTGAATGAAATTTGGCAAATTGATAGATTGGAAACCGTTCTTTAAAATGACATGGTGCATTTGTCAGCGGGGGGTGGTGTAAGGGGTATTAAATCAATTCTTCTTTCGGAACCTAATAACGTAAAAAGTACTATCACGAATTGAATGAAATTTGGTTAAAACGTGTATTAGGCGTTACTCTTTAAAATGGTATACAAAAAATTTCTATAAACTTTGAAAATAACAAAAAAAATCGCAAAAATGTGACAAAATTGGTACAAAAATAAAATTTTTTTCAACACTTTTTCATAGAAATTCTGAAATTTTTTTTTTTCAATCCTTATAATTCGTAAACCGCTTAATAGATTTGAATGAAATTTGGCAAATTGATAGATTGGAAACCGTTCTTTAAAATGACATGGTGCATTTGTCAGCGGGGGGTGGTGTAAGGGGTATTAAATCAATTCTTCATTCGGAACCTAATAACGTAAAAAGTACTATCACGAATTGAATGAAATTTGGTTAAAACGTGTATTAGGCGTTACTCTTTAAAATGGTATACAAAAAATTTCTATAAACTTTGAAAATAACAAAAAAAATCGCAAAAATGTGACAAAATTGGTACAAAAATAAAATATTTTTTCAACACTTTTTTCATAGAAATTCTGAATTTTTTTTTTTTTCAAATCCTTATAATTCGTAAACCGCTTAATAGATTTGAATGAAATTTGGCAAATTGATAGATTGGAAACCGTTCTTTAAAATGACATGGTGCATTTGTCAGCGGGGGGTGGTGTAAGGGGTATTAAATCAATTCTTCATTCGGAACCTAATAACGTAAAAAGTACTATCACGAATTGAATGAAATTTGGTTAAAACGTGTATTAGGCGTTACTCTTTAAAATGGTATACAAAAAATTTCTATAAACTTTGAAAATAACAAAAAAAATCGCAAAAATGTGACAAAATTGGTACAAAAATAAAATTTTTTTCAACACTTTTTTCATAGAAATTCTGAATTTTTTTTTTTCAAATCCTTATAATTCGTAAACCGCTTAATAGATTTGAATGAAATTTGGCAAATTGATAGATTGGAAACCGTTCTTTAAAATGACATGGTGCATTTGTCAGCGGGGGGTGGTGTAAGGGGTATTAAATCAATTCTTCATTCGGAACCTAATAACGTAAAAAGTACTATCACGAATTGAATGAAATTTGGTTAAAACGTGTATTAGGCGTTACTCTTTAAAATGGTATACAAAAAATTTCTATAAACTTTGAAAATAACAAAAAAAATCGCAAAAATGTGACAAAATTGGTACAAAAATAAAATTTTTTTCAACACTTTTTTCATAGAAATTCTGAAATTTTTTTTTTCGAATCCTTATAATTCGTAAACCGCTTAATAGATTTGAATGAAATTTGGCAAATTGATAGATTGGAAACCGTTCTTTAAAATGACATGGTGCATTTGTCAGCGGGGGTGGTGTAAGGGGTATTAAATCAATTCTTCATTCGGAACCTAATAACGTAAAAAGTACTATCACGAATTGAATGAAATTTGGTTAAAACGTGTATTAGGCGTTACTCTTTAAAATGGTATACAAAAAATTTCTATAAACTTTGAAAATAACAAAAAAAATCGCAAAAATGTGACAAAATTGGTACAAAAATAAAATTTTTTTCAACACTTTTTTCATAGAAATTCTGAATTTTTTTTTTTTCAAATCCTTATAATTCGTAAACCGCTTAATAGATTTGAATGAAATTTGGCAAATTGATAGATTGGAAACCGTTCTTTAAAATGACATGGTGCATTTGTCAGCGGGGGGTGGTGTAAGGGGTATTAAATCAATTCTTCATTCGGAACCTAATAACGTAAAAAGTACTATCACGAATTGAATGAAATTTGGTTAAAACGTGTATTAGGCGTTACTCTTTAAAATGGTATACAAAAAAATTTCTATAAACTTTGAAAATAACAAAAAAAAATCGCAAAAATGTGACAAAATTGGTACAAAAAATAAAAATTTTTTCAACACTTTTTTCATAGAAATTCTGAATTTTTTTTCAAATCCTTATAATTCGTAAACCGCTTAATAGATTTGAATGAAATTTGGCAAATTGATAGATTGGAAACCGTTCTTTAAAATGACATGGTGCATTTGTCAGCGGGGGGTGGTGTAAGGGGTATTAAATCAATTCTTCATTCGGAACCTAATAACGTAAAAAGTACTATCACGAATTGAATGAAATTTGGTTAAAACGTGTATTAGGCGTTACTCTTTAAAATGGTATACAAAAAATTTCTATAAACTTTGAAAATAACAAAAAAAATCGCAAAAATGTGACAAAATTGGTACAAAAATAAAATTTTTTTCAACACTTTTTTCATAGAAATTCTGAATTTTTTTTTTTCAAATCCTTATAATTCGTAAACCGCTTAATAGATTTGAATGAAATTTGGCAAATTGATAGATTGGAAACCGTTCTTTAAAATGACATGGTGCATTTGTCAGCGGGGGGTGGTGTAAGGGGTATTAAATCAATTCTTCATTCGGAACCTAATAACGTAAAAAGTACTATCACGAATTGAATGAAATTTGGTTAAAACGTGTATTAGGCGTTACTCTTTAAAATGGTATACAAAAAATTTCTATAAACTTTGAAAATAACAAAAAAAAATCGCAAAAATGTGACAAAATTGGTACAAAAATAAAATTTTTTTCAACACTTTTTTCATAGAAATTCTGAATTTTTTTTTTTCGAATCCTTATAATTCGTAAACCGCTTAATAGATTTGAATGAAATTTGGCAAATTGATAGATTGGAAACCGTTCTTTAAAATGACATGGTGCATTTGTCAGCGGGGGGTGGTGTAAGGGGTATTAAATCAATTCTTCATTCGGAACCTAATAACGTAAAAAGTACTATCACGAATTGAATGAAATTTGGTTAAAACGTGTATTAGGCGTTACTCTTTAAAATGGTATACAAAAAATTTCTATAAACTTTGAAAATAACAAAAAAAAATCGCAAAAATGTGACAAAATTGGTACAAAAATAAAATTTTTTTCAACACTTTTTTCATAGAAATTCTGAATTTTTTTTTTCAAATCCTTATAATTCGTAAACCGCTTAATAGATTTGAATGAAATTTGGCAAATTGATAGATTGGAAACCGTTCTTTAAAATGACATGGTGCATTTGTCAGCGGGGGGTGGTGTAAGGGGTATTAAATCAATTCTTCATTCGGAACCTAATAACGTAAAAAGTACTATCACGAATTGAATGAAATTTGGTTAAAACGTGTATTAGGCGTTACTCTTTAAAATGGTATACAAAAAATTTCTATAAACTTTGAAAATAACAAAAAAAAATCGCAAAAATGTGACAAAATTGGTACAAAAATAAAATTTTTTTCAACACTTTTTTCATAGAAATTCTGAATTTTTTTTTCAAATCCTTATAATTCGTAAACCGCTTAATAGATTTGAATGAAATTTGGCAAATTGATTGGAAACCGTTCTTTAAAATGACATGGTGCATTTGTCAGCGGGGGGTGGTGTAAGGGGTATTAAATCAATTCTTCATTCGGAACCTAATAACGTAAAAAGTACTATCACGAATTGAATGAAATTTGGTTAAAAACGTGTATTAGGCGTTACTCTTTAAAATGGTATACAAAAAATTTCTATAAACTTTGAAAATAACAAAAAAAATCGCAAAAATGTGACAAAATTGGTACAAAAATAAAATTTTTTTCAACACTTTTTTCATAGAAATTCTGAATTTTTTTTTTTTTCAAATCCTTATAATTCGTAAACCGCTTAATAGATTTGAATGAAATTTGGCAAATTGATAGATTGGAAACCGTTCTTTAAAATGACATGGTGCATTTGTCAGCGGGGGGTGGTGTAAGGGGTATTAAATCAATTCTTCATTCGGAACCTAATAACGTAAAAAGTACTATCACGAATTGAATGAAATTTGGTTAAAACGTGTATTAGGCGTTACTCTTTAAAATGGTATACAAAAAATTTCTATAAACTTTGAAAATAACAAAAAAAAATCGCAAAAATGTGACAAAATTGGTACAAAAATAAAATTTTTTTCAACACTTTTTTCATAGAAATTCTGAATTTTTTTTTTTCAAATCCTTATAATTCGTAAGCCGCTTAATAGATTTGAATGAAATTTGGCAAATCGATAGATTGGAAACCGTTCTTTAAAATGACATGGTGCATTTGTCAGCGGGGGGTGGTGTAAGGGGTATTAAATCAATTCTTCATTCGGAACCTAATAACGTAAAAAGTACTATCACGAATTGAATGAAATTTGGTTAAAACGTGTATTAGGCGTTACTCTTTAAAATGGTATACAAAAAATTTCTATAAACTTTGAAAATAACAAAAAAAAATCGCAAAAATGTGACAAAATTGGTACAAAAATAAAATTTTTTTCAACACTTTTTTCATAGAAATTCTGAATTTTTTTTTTTTTCAAATCCTTATAATTCGTAAACCGCTTAATAGATTTGAATGAAATTTGGCAAATTGATAGATTGGAAACCGTTCTTTAAAATGACATGGTGCATTTGTCAGCGGGGGGTGGTGTAAGGGGTATTAAATCAATTCTTCATTCGGAACCTAATAACGTAAAAAGTACTATCACGAATTGAATGAAATTTGGTTAAAACGTGTATTAGGCGTTACTCTTTAAAATGGTATACAAAAAATTTCTATAAACTTTGAAAATAACAAAAAAAAATCGCAAAAAATGTGACAAAATTGGTACAAAAATAAAATTTTTTTCAACACTTTTTTCATAGAAATTCTGAAAATTTTTTTTTCAAATCCTTATAATTCGTAAACCGCTTAATAGATTTGATTGAAATTTGGCAAATTGATAGATTGGAAACCGTTCTTTAAAATGACATGGTGCATTTGTCAGCGGGGGGTGGTGTAAGGGGTATTAAATCAATTCTTCATTCGGAACCTAATAACGTAAAAAAGTACTATCACGAATTGAATGAAATTTGGTTAAAACGTGAATTAGGCGTTACTCTTTAAAATGGTATACAAAAAATTTCTATAAACTTTGAAAATAACAAAAAAAAAACGCAAAAATGTGACAAAATTGGTACAAAAATAAAATTTTTTTCAACACTTTTTTCATAGAAATTCTGAAATTTTTTTTTTTTCAAATCCTTATAATTCGTAAACCGCTTAATAGATTTGAATGAAATTTGGCAAATTGATAGATTGGAAACCGTTCTTTAAAATGACATGGTGCATTTGTCAGCGGGGGGTGGTGTAAGGGGTATTAAATCAATTCTTCATTCGGAACCTAATAACGTAAAAGTACTATCACGAATTGAATGAAATTTGGTTAAAAACGTGTATTAGGCGTTACTCTTTAAAATGGTATACAAAAAATTTCTATAAACTTTGAAAATAACAAAAAAAAATCGCAAAAATGTGACAAAATTGGTACAAAAATAAAATTTTTTTCAACACTTCTTTCATAGAAATTCTGAAATTTTTTTTTTTCAAATCCTTATAATTCGTAAACCGCTTAATAGATTTGAATGAAATTTGGCAAATTGATAGATTGGAAACCGTTCTTTAAAATGACATGGTGCATTTGTCAGCGGGGGGTGGTGTAAGGGGTATTAAATCAATTCTTCATTCGGAAACCTAATAACGTAAAAAGTACTATCACGAATTGAATGAAATTTGGTTAAAACGTGTATTAGGCGTTACTCTTTAAAATGGTATACAAAAAATTTCTATAAACTTTGAAAATAACAAAAAAAAATCGCAAAAATGTGACAAAATTGGTACAAAAATAAAATTTTTTTCAACACTTTTTTCATAGAAATTCTGAAAATTTTTTTTTTTCAAATCCTTATAATTCGTAAACCGCTTAATAGATTTGAATGAAATTTGGCAAATTGATAGATTGGAAACCGTTCTTTAAAATGACATGGTGCATTTGTCAGCGGGGGGTGGTGTAAGGGGTATTAAATCAATTCTTCATTCGGAACCTAATAACGTAAAAGTACTATCACGAATTGAATGAAATTTGGTTAAAACGTGTATTAGGCGTTACTCTTTAAAATGGTATACAAAAAATTTCTATAAACTTTGAAAATAACAAAAAAAATCGCAAAAATGTGACAAAATTGGTACAAAAATAAAATTTTTTTCAACACTTTTTTCATAGAAATTCTGAAATTTTTTTTTTTTCAAATCCTTATAATTCGTAAACCGCTTAATAGATTTGAATGAAATTTGGCAAATTGATAGATTGGAAACCGTTCTTTAAAATGACATGGTGCATTTGTCAGCGGGGGGTGGTGTAAGGGGTATTAAATCAATTCTTCATTCGGAACCTAATAACGTAAAAAGTACTATCACGAATTGAATGAAATTTGGTTAAAACGTGTATTAGGCGTTACTCTTTAAAATGGTATACAAAAAATTTCTATAAACTTTGAAAATAACAAAAAAAAATCGCAAAAATGTGACAAAACTTGGTACAAAAATAAAATTTTTTTCAACACTTTTTTCATAGAAATTCTGAATTTTTTTTTTCAAATCCTTATAATTCGTAAACCGCTTAATAGATTTGAATGAAATTTGGCAAATTGATAGATTGGAAACCGTTCTTTAAAATGACATGGTGCATTTGTCAGCGGGGGGTGGTGTAAGGGGTATTAAATCAATTCTTCATTCGGAACCTAATAACGTAAAAGTACTATCACGAATTGAATGAAATTTGGTTAAAACGTGTATTAGGCGTTACTCTTTAAAATGGTATACAAAAAATTTCTATAAACTTTGAAAATAACAAAAAAAAATCGCAAAAATGTGACAAAATTGGTACAAAAAATAAAATTTTTTTCAACACTTTTTTCATAGAAATTCTGAAATTTTTTTTTTTTCAAATCCTTATAATTCGTAAACCGCTTAATAGATTTGAATGAAATTTGGCAAATTGATAGATTGGAAACCGTTCTTTAAAATGACATGGTGCATTTGTCAGCGGGGGGTGGTGTAAGGGGTATTAAATCAATTCTTCATTCGGAACCTAATAACGTAAAAAGTACTATCACGAATTGAATGAAATTTGGTTAAAACGTGTATTAGGCGTTACTCTTTAAAATGGTATACAAAAAATTTCTATAAACTTTGAAAATAACAAAAAAAATCGCAAAAATGTGACAAAATTGGTACAAAAATAAAATTTTTTTCAACACTTTTTTCATAGAAATTCTGAAATTTTTTTTTTTTTTCAAATCCTTATAATTCGTAAACCGCTTAATAGATTTGAATGAAATTTGGCAAATTGATAGATTGGAAACCGTTCTTTAAAATGACATAGTGCATTTGTCAGCGGGGGGTGGTGTAAGGGGTATTAAATCAATTCTTCATTCGGAACCTAATAACGTAAAAAGTTCTATCACGAATTGAATGAAATTTGGTTAAAACGTGTATTAGGCGTTACTCTTTAAAATGGTATACAAAAAATTTCCATAAACTTTGAAAATAACAAAAAAAAATCGCAAAAATGTGACAAAATTGGTACAAAAATAAAAATTTTTTCAACACTTTTTTCATAGAAATTCTGAATTTTTTTTTTTTTCAAATCCTTATAATTCGTAAACCGCTTAATAGATTTGAATGAAATTTGGCAAATTGATAGATTGGAAACCGTTCTTTAAAATGACATGGTGCATTTGTCAGCGGGGGGTGGTGTAAGGGGTATTAAATCAATTCTTCATTCGGAACCTAATAACGTAAAAAGTACTATCACGAATTGAATGAAATTTGGTTAAAACGTGTATTAGGCGTTACTCTTTAAAATGGTATACAAAAAATTTCTATAAACTTTGAAAATAACAAAAAAAATCGCAAAAATGTGACAAAATTGGTACAAAAATAAAATTTTTTTCAACACTTTTTTCATAGAAATTCTGAAATTTTTTTTTTTTCAAATCCTTATAATTCGTAAACCGCTTAATAGATTTGAATGAAATTTGGCAAATTGATAGATTGGAAACCGTTCTTTAAAATGACATGGTGCATTTGTCAGCGGGGGATGGTGTAAGGGGTATTAAATCAATTCTTCATTCGGAACCTAATAACGTAAAAGTACTATCACGAATTGAATGAAATTTGGTTAAAACGTGTATTAGGCGTTACTCTTTAAAATGGTATACAAAAAATTTCTATAAACTTTGAAAATAACAAAAAAAAATCGCAAAAATGTGACAAAATTGGTACAAAAATAAAATTTTTTTCAACACTTTTTTCATAGAAATTCTGAAATTTTTTTTTTTTCAAATCCTTATAATTCGTAAACCGCTTAATAGATTTGAATGAAATTTGGCAAATTGATAGATTGGAAACCGTTCTTTAAAATGACATGGTGCATTTGTCTGCGGGGGGTGGTGTAAGGGGTATTAAATCAATTCTTCATTCGGAACCTAATAACGTAAAAAGTACTATCACGAATTGAATGAAATTTGGTTAAAACGTGTATTAGGCGTTACTCTTTATTTATTTATTTATTTATTTCAGCTACAGATATATACATCACAGCTGACAATTACAAATATTAAATAATATCAATAAGAACTTAAATTTCTAACAATACTTTTTTTAATGTGGCTTGATTCATATTGAAATCGATGAGGTTGTAGTTTTTATTAAAGTCCTTCAACATTTTATTAATAGGCTCGTTATTACCATAATTTACAGATGTACTTGACGTATAAAAAAAGACAGGATTTCTCGTGAATCTAAGTCGAGCATTAATACTCAGAGTACTTAAACAATATTGGGAATGAATTGATCCGGACAACAATTTAAATAGGAACACAACATTATTTACTTCTCTTCTTTTTTGAAGCGTAGACATATTTAATAGTTTTAAACGATTGGCATATGGTGGAAGAAGGTAAGTACCATCCCATGGGAGTTGACGTAGGGCAAATAACAGGAAACGCTTTTGGACACTTTCAATTTTGTTGACGGCAACAGCATACGTAGGACACCAGACGCAACAGCAATATTCCAGAATAGGTCGAACAAGAGTACAGTATAACATTTTTGTAACGTAAGGATCGTTAAATTCTCTTGAGAACCGCATTATAAGACCAAGGCGGCTCCTTGCTTTGGATGTTATAGTGTCGATATGATGATTAAATGACAGCTTGGAGTCAAATAATACGCCTAGGTCGTTAAAAGTATGAACTCTTTCTAAAATTTCATCCTCAATGAAGTAAGTTGCAGTAATTTCAAATCTTTTACGAGAAAAACTCATAACTTTACATTTTTTGGTGTTTAGCTGCATACCGTTAATGGAGCACCATTTAAACACATTGTCAATATCTTCTTGTAAAAATAGATAACCATTTGTGTTGTTGTATCCATAGAAAATTTTACAGTCATCAGCAAACATTAAAATTTTTGAGTAACGGATACATTTACATAGATCATTTATAAATAGATTAAACAAGATCGGACCAATATGACTTCCTTGAGGAACACCAGAATGTACGTTGACAACTTTAGACACACAATTATTAAAGAATACATTTTGAGTTCGCTCCGTTAAATAAGATGATATCCATGATAATAACCAGGTTGGAAAACCAAACCCTTTCAATTTACTAAGCAGTGTACGGTGATTGACTCGGTCAAATGCTTTACTTAGGTCTGCGTAAAATACATCCGTTTGCAGGCCATTCACCATATTTTTATTAGTTTGGGAAGTGAACTCAAGAAGATTAGTTGTAGTCGATTTTTTTACACAGAATCCATGTTGCTCTTGGGTAATGATGGGTTGACAATAAAATTGAATATATTTACAAACAATTAATTCAAACATTTTTGGAAGACAAGACAGCTTTGCAATACCTCTATAATTTTCAATAAGATTTTTATTTCCACATTTATGTATTGGAATTAAATATGATGTTTTCCAAATATCGGGGAAAACACCGGTAGACAAGGACAGATTAAATATAAATGTAATAGCTGAGCCAATATTATATTCTTTAAGGATTTTACGAATACAGATGGAATTTTATCAGGACCGGAAACATAATTATCTTTTAAAGAAGTAATGTATTGCATAATTTCATCTTCAGTCAGTCTTAAAAATGGAATATCACAGATGTTATCATTATCACTTAAGTTTCGATTATCACAGTATTCATTTTCCGAGGAACAGTACGTTGTTTGAAAGAATTCAGCAAACATATCACTTATTTTATTATCACAGCTAGAGTTTGTATCAAAGTATTGCATTGAAGATGGAAACGTTGTACTTTTTCGCTTTAAGTTAACAAATTTCCAAAATGACTTAGGATTTTTTTTGAAATCAACTTTTACCTTATGAAGGTAATCATTATATGATATTTTTAAATTTGTTAAGAAATGTCTTCTATACTCAGCAAAAATATGAAAATAATAGTAGTTTCCCGTTCGTTTCCACTTTTTAAAAAAACTGTTTTTAAGGTTTTTTATACGACGTAAATTATTATTTATCCATGGCATTTGAGTTTTGGTGTGATTTATACGTTTAACAGGAACACAATATGCAACACAATTATACAAAACGGTATACAGTTCAGTGGTACAAATATTGACATCACGAGAAATAAAGTAGTTGGTCCATTCGAATTTTTGGAAGAACTTAGTCATCTTTGTCATGTTTATTTTTGTAAAGTCGTAATTATTTATTGAGCGTAAATTTAAAATATTTTTTTTGCTATTTTCATATATCTGAATGTTTGCTGAAATAGCAATGTGATGTGGTACATTTGGTAGAAGCAAGCAGTTATCAGCTTGAGCAATTGCACATGAATCGAAACAGTCAGTAAACACCAGATCTAACCAGCGCTTTCTCTCATTCGCAATGCCATTTATCTGAGAGAGGCCGGATAGGAATATATTTTCAATGAAAGTTCTTTCATGAGGTGGTCCAAATTCAATAACATTATATGATGACTTCTTCTCCTTGTCTAGATGCCATTCCAGATTAGTTAAATTAAAATCTCCAAATATAATTATTTTTGAGTTTGACGAATTATCAACTATTTCATTTAGGGCTAATGAATATTTTTCATATTGTAAGGCTGAAGAACCGGAGGGAATATAAACACAGACGATTACGTAAGTTGAATTTTCAGTTGTTAATTTTATAGCAATTAATTCTAAATCTTTATGTTTATCATTAAACAGCAAATCAGACTTCCAACAACATTTAACAGCAATGGCTACTCCGCCTCCATTTTTAAACATGCTATTGCATGGGTTTCTATCGAGACGATGTATGAAGTATAAAGGTGCCACAATTTCATTATCAAGTATTGAAGAATTAAGCCAAGTTTCACTGAGAAGTATTACATCATATGTTCCTTCAATTGAATTGATGTAAAAGTTCCGTAATTTCGATTTCATTCCTCCAACGTTTTGGTAATACATTAACAGTTTTTTGAGTCTTTATTGCAACTCTCTACAGTACTACCCGAAATTTGAGCAATATTATAATTATTTCTGCGGATATTTTTGAACTCATGAAAAACGGTGAATTTAGGCCAAAATCCGTCAGCTAACATGGATTCCACTATATAATCAGGAGCAAATATTTTAAAAGAAGATATACGCCGTTCGTATGCAAAATTTAATTTAATAACTTTAACAGGCATATTATGTATAGAGATTCTTTTTTTGATATATTCCATTAGAATTTCGCAGGTTGTATCAGGTTTTAGACGTGATAGAAAAATGCATTTCTGCGGAGGTACAGCAACCAGCTCGTCCGAAACACCCTCATCCATAATGGAAGCTATTGGGTCGACGGGTTGTGAGCCACCTGTTGTATCGCCACAAGAAACATTTTGATTTTCTATCAGTGCAGTATTTAAAGCAGGACGATTTTGGACTTCCGAAGGTGAAGGAGGTGCCACATCCGCTTCCATATGTGGGATTACTGATTTTCTTACAATACCTGCAAAGCTAGGACTTTCCAGAGCAGTTTTTTTTCCAGTAGAATTTTTACCATTTGGACTTGGTCCAAGATGACTCTCTGCCTTCCTTTTAGCATTACGTGTAAAAGGAGGCGAAAGTTTTTGAAAGGATTCAAGCATCATCTTCATCTCGTCAATAGTTGATTTAAGTTCTGAGATGAGAGAGCTATTGGATTCAACTTTTGTACAAAGTGAAACAGATTTTCCAAAGTTACACTTATTACAAAAATAATGGAAATTCTTGTTCATGCTTATTTTTTTGAATGTCGTTGGGTCAATATTGGCACAACTTACGTGAACTGAATTATTGCAGATTCCGCTACATAAAAAATATTGCATATTAGGCTCAAATTCTTTCATACATACCAAACAGTTCATTTTTAAAATAAAATTCAATAATGATTAGTTAAGGGGTTTGACTTGTAGGCCGGTACTGTAAGAAATGTTTTTTTTTGTGAGCCCAAAAGTATGCTTTGAAATTATGTAGGAACTATAAAGCAGCTCTGAATTGTCAAAAACAATGAAATGAACAAAGAAAAAGTAAAAACAAATAAAAAACAATGATATTACAGACAACTGCGAGAATATAATAGCACTGAACTGAAAGCAAGCACTAACACTTAACAGATAATCACAATCAATTGAAATTATAATGTTTATACACGAGAAAAACAGTATTAAGAAACAGAGCAAAAATTTACACGTCAGACACTGATGCGCG